>JAQFZY010001488.1:0-15398 GCA_034696285.1 Hypogastrura burkilli | reverse complement strand
TAGCCTTACTAAAATAGTCGTAGCGGAACCCATCGTAGGAAACTATTAGCACAACCGGATGGGCCGAGATCCGCGTCCTATTCTGATTCGGAATGACCTCGTCACCGTCCTCCTCGAGCTCCTCACCAGGCTCAGCCGTGACGAGGCTGACTAGCGACAGTGAGACTAGGAACCCTACGCTGATCAAGCTCGGCATTATTTGTATATGGGAAATGGGAATAAATACAGTAGTAAGGAGCCAGCTACACAACCATATTGTGTATTGGTAACAATACTATATATGTAGCTACACTAGGATTTAGGAAAATAGTTGTACAGATATGGGGCCTGGAGAGGAACAGTTATATTGATTAAATACGGCACATGCTACATCTCAGATGTCAGAGGCTAGAAGATATCTATCTGCTATCCTACAGAAACCCACCAGGTACAACATCACGTACGAAGCAAACTATTATAAAGGTAAACAGCGAAAGAAATGTAGAATTGAAATTATGCCTCCAATTCACTCCATGGAGTACCTTCGAGAGTTCCCACTTTGCCCAATGAATTCCTCCGGCTCTACTCTTGCCTTTCCTGACTTATTACTTGACAATTCTTGCCTTTCTTTAACAAGCATGCTTTCCTGACCAATTCCTCTACTGAATGTGCATATCTGTCTTCGATTTTCATAGTCATTCGATCATTTTCAGTGAAAAAGGAGCGTAGTGTTTTCTGCTAATCCTAATTTCATGCCCTGTTAGGTTAAGATTATTGAACAATTCGGCTCGTATGTCTTACCAAACTCCATTTAATATCTTGCCTTCCCGTCTTACCGCATTCCTTTTACTTCCTTCCCCTTGCCTTCAGTACGGCAGTAAGACAAAACGTCCAACTATGCCGAACGTCTCACTTTGTCCCATATATCTATAGCCCTTTAAGCGAACAACTCGTAGAGAATGACAACCGAAAGAGTAAAGACCTATTTGAATATCTAATAATTTAATGCTTTTATTCAAATCTAAATGGGTTTCAACATTTTAACACTAAAAGCTAAAAGTTATGTCAATAATTGAAGAAACGCGCAGTTTCAAGTTCATTATATTGGATTACTGAACGGATAAATATGTAGAACAGCATTGCTCAACTCTCCTGAATTCAGTGAGAAAGATTCTCCGAATAACATTATATCTGAGGGACAGCGTGAAGAGAATATAGAAGATTACTAAGAAAATATGAACACCACTAATACATCAACTCGGGACACTCTACTTACGACCGCCTCCATCTCTATCGCCGTTCTTCCGAAAGTGATGAAGTGCAAATTGTTTAAGCTGGCACACTACGTCAGCCGCATGATCGTTCATTGTCTGGAAAATGCCTTCCAGCTCAAAGAACTGCTTCTCACGTTCTTGAAGTTCGGCCTTGTTCTTGTTCAGAAGCTCGGATTCCTTGGCAAGCTTGCTCGTGTCGGCGTCCAATTGTGTCTTTCTATCGCCCAGAGTCTTCAATCGCCTCTCCACGAGAGCCTGCTCTTCCTCAAGCTTCTTCCGCTTCCCCGCCAACTCCAGTTCGGTGGCCTGCTTATACTGGTCCATCTCCGCATGCACGACCTCACGCATCTCCTTCATTTGTGCATTGAAGGCGGACCGCTCCTCAGCCATCTCAGCCACGAAGGTGGACTTGTCCTCAATCATCTGACCCTTCAACTGCTTCAGGACCGCCTTACGCTCAGTCACTCTATGTCCAAAGTCGGCCTCCCGTTCCACTAGCTCTCCATGACGAGCCTCAGCGTTCTTGACGCTTGACTCAGCAGCGGCTTCCGTTGCCTTCAATTGGGCCTCGACAGCCTCTACTGCCTTCATTCGTGCCTCAATGGCTGCATCGGCTGCCTTTGATCTCGCAGAAATGGCTGCCTGCTCATTGAGCTTCCACTGCTTGAATTTCCGTTCAGCCTCTTCTACGGCTTCCATTCGAGCCTTAATATCAGGAGGGTTTTCTGGGGCAGTATATCTTTTTAGGATGGCATTCCCAAACTGAAATACCTCAATGCTTCCATCCTAAATAGTGAGAATTAAACTTTAGGTGATGCATCATAGAGAGCACTGTAAGCCCTGAACAACAACTATAAAGTTAACATCATACCATAAAATCAGTTACAACTTTGTCATCGGAAGGCCGGAACTTTCCTCGGATATGCTGTATCGCTGTCCCCATCCTATCTCTCAATTCAATTATCTTGCTAATCTTCAGATCGAACTTTGCCAGCTCTTCCGGGTCAATCTTGATCTTGACATCCTCCATATTGCCGGAGTTGTCAAGTTCCCCTCCTTTTTGCTGAACGAGCGAAACCCCTGGCTTCTGCGTGAAGAATAAATGCGCGTGTGAGATGTTATAGTATTTCCCAATTATAATTATGTATTTAACCAAAAATGATAATAAACACAATGGCATAGATCAACATACTCCGGGAGTGGACGTCTGCAGAGGTTTCCCCCAAACCATTCCTGATGATTCTCCGTCACCGGCGGGTCCAGGAAGTACGACTATTGAATAAAGAAGTTTGAATAAATTATATTTAATTCAGAAAAAAAGAGACTAAACACGCAGTAGAAAAATCAAAAGCATTCCAGAAAACGGACCACATTTTCACACGAGGACCGAGGCACACGTTTTGCCCTCGAAAACACTGTATTATTGGTCATATTTGTATCTCACACCCACACTCAAATTCAACTCAGAGCTCCGTTTTCGGTCGTCCCTAAACGGTCGTCCCTAAACTTCAACTTAATACTGCTGCCCAAAAAAAAGTTAACCTACACCTTATTACCGTATTAACGTGTAGTAAATGCGGTATATAGATTTGGTTCGTCTGTCCGTCTGTCTGTCCCCCTGCTGATAGAGCGAGTAATCGCGCATCAAAATTCTATATGAAAAGACGCTATAAGAAGAACACTCGGCAAAGTAATTGCTGCAAATTTGGCAGCTTAAGAGAAGCAGGCTTCACATGACCTGAGTTTTTATACGGTTTTCTGCTGCGCCTTTTCACAGATTACTACTATATATGCTGCGAAACACATATTTGTAAGCGTGTCAAGGAGAAGCTCCTCTGTGTCTGTGCGATGAGTATCGAAGACCGTACCACACACGCAGGCTTGGAAAAAAACATGTTTTTTTAAAAAAAAACAAAAAAAAAACAGTTTTTTATTGTTTAAAACATGTTTTTTTTATAAAAAAACGTTTTTTTTTTATAAAAAAACTTTTTTTTTTAATAACAAGCAAAAAAACAGCTTTTTATTGTTTAAAACATGTTTTTTATAAATAAAAAAAACGTTTTTTTTTTAAATAAAAAATAAAAAACAAAAACAAAACTGATTTTTATTGTTTAAAGCATGTTTTAATTGTTTAAAATACATGTTTTTTATTAATTAAAAAAACGTTTTTTAAAAATGTTTTAAAACAATGTTTTTTATTGAATAAAAAACATGTTTTAAAACAATGTTTTAAAACATGCCAACCCTGCACACACGTTTAGAAATCAAAAAGTTACCATCATAGACCTCAGCATTTGCTTCTTACATGATCTTTCCCGGGTCTTTATGCAAAAAAAATATGTCAACTGCTCCTCGTGTATTGGCTTATAAAGCAATCAGCGGGTGATAAAGAAACAAAAACAAGACATAAAACATATTCGTATGAAAACCCAAGTAATGAAGAGCAGAAGCAAATATTTGGCTCTTGACACGCACGGAGCCCATGTCGCCCGCCGTGCGCCTACCACGGGTAGAGGTTGGCCTGGCCAACCCCGCGGTAAAAACTTGGATCGGACAAGACGGTACGCGTTCATTATGTCGAACTCCCGAATGTCGAACTGTCACTTCGTTGAACTCACTACGTCGAAAGTTTTCAATGTCGAATCGTTTGAATGTCGAAAAGTTTGAATGTCGAATCGTTTGAATGTCGAAAAGTTCGAATGTCGAATCGCTTGAATGTCGAAAAGTACGAATGTCGAATCGTTTTAATGTCAAAAGGTTTGAATGTCGAATCATTTAAATAGCAGGTTAGCTAAGATTAGAGGTTAGGTTAGTTAGGGTTAGGCTAAGTTAGGTTAGGTGAGGTTATATATAAGTTAGAGGTTAGGTTTAGATACGGTTCGACATTCAAAGCTTTCGACATTAAAATGATTCGACATTCAGGTCTTTCGACATTCGAACGATTCGACATTCAAAGCTTTCGACATTTAAACGATTCGACATTCAAACCACTCGACGCAGTGAGTTCGGCGAAGTGACAATTCGACATTTTACAGTTCGACATAATGACAGCCATTCGGACAAGACTAACAAAAAAAAAACTAAATTGTAATTCTGACCGGGGTTGGATGCAATTTAAGTGTAATAAATACCAAAAATTTTCGCCTTCGGCGAGACACGTTGCCCCATACCTGCTTTGGCGCTTTAAATTGACCTTGAAATCCCATGTGAATCACCGCACACTACAACTGTCAAACTTATTCCTTACATATTTCTGTAGTTTGCAAGCGGAGAAAACTTTTTTTTTTTTTAAAAATAAAAGTGTCAGGTGTCAGAATCTCCGGGGTTGGGCCGTGTCAGAGTGTCCGGAGTTGGGTCGTGTATAATAAATATGAGAGTACCTACTTGTTACTTTAAGCTCTTTAATCAACTTTTTTATGACATCTCCTTATCTGAATTCTGAGCAATAAATAGACAATAAACTGCTTGCTAAAATCGCACATACTTAAATTATAGTTTAGGCGATATTATAATTGCCATTCAAATAATTATAGGCTTCGCTGGATCGTTCGTTCTGCTTTGCTGTTAGCTGTTATTCTACCTATAAATTATAACAGGTAAATGTGGTAGGCACTTTAGTTTATTCATTGGCGGGTGGGCCCTGGGACAATGGTTTGGGCATTGCGATGCAAGCTCGAAGCGTGATCATTGCACTTTCGTGTCCAAGCTTCAATGTTTCTAATCGAAATCGAAATAGGACGCGTTATACTGTGTCCGAGCGGCAACCTTTGATGAAAGGCAGTTGATCAGTTAATAAATTGATTGTCCCCCCTAATGGAAACTCACAAAACTTAGGGAAATTTTAATTCCTCCAATATTACATTCATTCAAATGGTAAAAAAAAACTCCAACGCCCCTCGGTAAAGAATGGGCGCAAACGCAACGAAAATGCTACTTGCTAAAATCGCATATAAAGTATTGTTTACGGGATAATATATATTGACATCCAACCCCGGTTCGAAGTACCCAACCCATACCACACGGTCTACGTTTAGCATCCGTGCATATGTCTGGATGCGCTCCATACATGGCCAATCCCAGGTCTTCTGACAGAATAAAATGTAAAACGGATTTAGTGTTTTAGATGTGTAGAGGTGAATCTCATATCTGCTTCTTCCTTGTTCTATTCAGTTAATGCTGGTCATACAGGTTCCAAAACTTTCATTACATGCTGGGAACCCAATAAGTCGGCAGAATGTTAACACGGATAAGCTTAGTAACATGCCGTCTTTCCTCGTATATGCAGCCAAGCACTGGGAAGCAAAATATTTAACATGGCTCTTTTTGGCTCTTTTCTTCTTTTCATTAAGCGTGGAATCATTTTTCAATTGAAGGTTTCATAGGCGAACAAAACATGTTTTTAACCTAATTATCGAACTCATGAAATAGAAGATTTCATAGAAAATACTACTATTGAGATTGAGAAGCAGCATTGGACATATAAGGCTCTAAATTTAGAAAGGACGAAGCGTGTGTATATATTGGTCAATATTCAATTATGCATTACAAAAATGTTAAAAAGAGAAGTTAAATAAAATTGATGTTACTGTAATTTGTCACCTATTAACGCTCTTTAGAATTACTATTTCTTCTAAAAGGTAATTGCGTCATGACAACACCAACACCGTGGCTGTGACCTATATAGTAAATATCAATTATTGTAAATAAATAATATTACCGCCTAAGCACATCCTACTCATCCCATATTTCATGTTAGGTTTCGCGGTTTCAGCCGATCTCAAGCAACTCACATTGAACCTCATTTTCAGGTTTTAGGTACTCGTTAACGTTAATACGGTTTCTATAAGTTAAAACTGTTTATTTCAAAACAAAAGATAAGAATTAGAAAAGAAACGTGCTGGACACATATTTCTTAGTCGTTACTTTATAAAGGATTTGTAGGCGTGATTCCATACACCTAACCTGGAGTCATGAGTCAATTAGTCATGTTATTGTCTGGTTAACAGTTAACATCTATGTAAATTTCCTCGTCTACATCTTTGTTGTTTGTATTGGGTTACAATTTATATCTGAATCTTTTTGCGCTTATGCAGTATTACGTTAAAATACATGCCCAAGCCCTAAAATCTTCTAGAATTTTTGATATAAAGTATAAAATAAAGTACGCAAGCGTGTAACACACACAATACACAAACGTACCCGAGTCAGAACCACAAGATGAGTTCAACCTTGACCTGTCGGCCGAGTCCCCTTGACCCCGCTCAGCCTGGGCGCCTCCAACTGCACCCGTCTGTCTCGTCTGCTGGAATGTCCGTTTAATACGATCCTCCGCCAAACTCCGGACCATACTTTTTACGCTTGCTAGACTAGTTACACTCCCCTCCTCGTCTGACGAGTCAGAAAATTCAATCGGGTCCTTTACACTGTAAATACATTGAAAATCCAAATTTAAGGTATGACATAGTTGAGAGCCGCATGAGACAGCTGAGGTAAACTAAAGTGACTTAATTCAATAAAAGGGTTGTATTTATGATTTAATGTTGCACAAAAAGTTTGGATTTTAGGCCAAAACAAAATATGGGGATATAAAGATCCAGGTCAGGTCAGATATGGAATATGAATCGGGTATGAATCCTGTATAAACCGGCGGAAACATTTGGGTCCTCATCCACCACCTATATTGCTCATTTGGACCTAACTTTTTTGGGGCAGAATTGCTATTATTGAGTAGTAGTCGACTCACCTTCGGAACATCTTGAGTGATTGTATACTGTCTTGAGAATGATGACGAGTACTAATATAATATAATTAAACTTCTTATTAGTTTCAAGTTTGAAAAGCTCAAAGATACCAACGTCGTCGGTCGAACACACACGCCTGTTTTGCTTTTGTGGAATTATGGCTCCGGCTAGGCTCTCGTCGACGTCGACACTACTGGACTCCCTTCCCTTCTTCCCTTCAGATCAGACAACAGGGAGAAAAACATCAAAAGCATGAATGAACGTAGCGCAAGCGTCGAGCGTCAGAAAAAAGAAAGCAGTCAACAGAAATAGGAGCGCGATTTTTAAAAGACCACTTCATGTCTTAACGTTTTGATAAATACGAGTTATTAAAAAAAAAAACGCAGTTCAGTGTTCCGGTCTATTGGCTTATGCTACATACTACATCGCACACTACGACCCCGGTACACCGACATGCATCGTAGTTAAAAGTTAAAAATATTTTTGAAGAGTCATGGACTCCGTGAAGTGAACGTCATAGTCACAAAGTGGGTACATGGTACAGGTACATGGTAAGTGCAAAAATTATTATAATTAGTAGTAATAACGCACTTAATCGAATCATAAATATCTGCATGCCATGGTAGAGGGATCATGTCATGTGGAAAAAGCTCATTGTCATTCGATCATACACATACACATACAACTGCCACGTAAAAAAAACGTAAGTATTTTTCAAAAATCGACACGAAATGGAGTTGACCTGAGCCTGGCTTCTCTCCTTTGTGAGCCGCCTAACTGTTGTGGCGCTACGTGAGCGATATCCGTGGCTCAGGTTTAGAGAGTTGAGGTCCTCGACTAGTTGAGATTGCATCTCAATCTCCGATGTTTCGATTTTTGAAAAATACTTTGAAATTTCGGTTATATTAAACAACATTTAGTTTGGTTAGGCTAATTGTGTAAAGCAAGAGAGAGAGAAGTGCAAGTACAGAGAAAAGAGCCCCAGAAGTGAGCCTTTACCGACCAGTAAATATCTATAGCACTTGACAATTTTGACCTAAACCTGTGTGACTTCCGGAGTTCATCGGACATAAGTGTATTTTTAGTGTTGATTTCCACCAACGTTGGCGAGTTTTTGTGGAGCCCGAAATCGCAAATGTTATACACTAAAAGTGACAAGGTACATACTTCTTTAATCCAATTTAACTATGCTGCAATAGTATTTAAGTCACATGAACTAATGTTGAAATGTTGGAACGATGTAAGTGTACCAAAATTATGAAAAATTAAGAAATAGTGAAAAATACCAAAATTATGTATATGAGAAATGCTGGACGCTTCTGAGACGCTGGAGTTACAGGCGCTCGCGAGTTAGAACTCAGGTAGGGTAGGGGGTACACTATTTTCTGTGCTGTGAACTGAACTTCTCGAAGGTATGCCTGACACTGAAGAAGGCGACGCTTAGAAAATGAGACTTTGAATGATAATCCAATGTCGAATATGTACATAGGCTCTACGCGTTGGACATTCGTCCTCCCTGATTTGCATCAATTAGAAATTAGCATACGTATCACCTTCGTCGCATGGAGTTTCTTGTGCTTCGCATGTATGCGACAATTTTTTCTTGAAAAGTGAGCTTCGCCAGCCAAGGTTGAGGCTGAATATTTCAATTGGGGTCCTTAATTTATGCAAAGGTACGGTGTTCGTTCTTGGTATGTCCTGCATATTTTGATTTTGGCCATGTATTTTGAAGTGTACCAGGAGTATGTAGAAGGTATGAATGAATGACTTTTTACCTTGTCCCTACACATTATGAATTCGTAGATTATCAGGATCATAAATCAGGAGCAAATTAAGATTCTTCGTGTTGACGTAGTTGGACATTGACAAGGTTTGTAAAAAAAAAAGCGTACTGAGGGACTTTAACAACATCGTGTAACCTATCCTATCGGTAAGAGTAACGTTGACCTGTGACCTCAATAATAATACGCATATTGGCTGGAGCCGTAGGTCCTCGAAGTTCAGCCATAGATTACTCTTGCTGGCATTCCTGATTCCTGATCATAATTTAAATTCATAATAGTAAAATCACAGCCTTTATACGCTAATAATTTATGATACTTAACTGCTTTTGAGCTTAGCTCATTATGTATTCGTTCTTATGAGTTCGTTTTTTGACAGCTCTGTATTTTAATAGCAGTAAAATAATATTCCAAACAAATTCAAGAGACGCAAGCTTCAAGTCTATCAATTCTAATTTACATAATATAGGTAGGTATCCTGGATAGGTATGCATTTTTTTAAGCTTGGTCGGTCTGGATCTGGAGGTATTCCTTAATCGCGGCCTCGTCCCTCTGGAGCCAATCTCGACTCATGCCAATGGATTCAATTGACTGTTGAACTGTTCGTTCCACACCGCGAAAGGAATGTTGACGGAAGAAAGACTCAACCTCAGTTGCCTTTTCATCGCTTGTAAAGTTCTCTGTCAGATACTTTACGATGTTGCAGATAGTGAAACCACCCTGGAAAATATTCAAAGACAGTAAAATGTGATTGAGAAGTATTATTTTATATGCGGAAAAAGCAATCAATAATTAGTAAATACTGGGTATCGCTCTTGATATATTTTCCAATTTGTCTTAAAGAACTCCCAGGCCAGCTCTCTCCCGTTTTTCGCTAGCCCCACAGAAATCAGAAGGTCGGCCGAGTCCTGTGACTTGATGTCAGGTGTGAGGGAGAACTGCAACACTTGACTCAGCAACTCCGGGTCATAAATCGTAGCTATGGACCGTAGGATTCGGCGTTTCTCTTCCGCGAGGTCAGCCAACCGGTAGTGCTTCGGAATTAATTATTCATAATTAACTTAAACTCGCCTCTACACGGTACACAAAACACAAGATTAACGTACTTCAAGTGAGCAGTTCAACTGGGCCTCATTGGCTTGCATCATGGCAGCAGTAAATACAATTTGCCGGAAATCTGCTGGGATTTCACAGGTTTGGGCAACATTGTCGTAGAATCGCTTCCGAGCTTCCTGAAGAGTTTTAGGGTCCTCGAAATGAACAAGGAACTTCAGAATTAGTGGACGAAGTAGAATTTGCAGATGAGCTTAAAATATATTACATGAAAATTAACTTTATTTCTTGTCTAAAAAACTCTAAAAAACTTACTGTTGTATGAAATCATACACTTGCTCTCAGTGATCTCATATAATTTCATGTGATTTCTGCGTGTTCATGTAATTTGATATGGCCGCGGTTTGCGTCCACGGTCATATATTAAATCACATAAATCACAAGGTTGTTCATCACACTTACTCGAGTAAAATTGAACCCGGTTTAAATCACATTAAATCACACAAGTCTCACATGCAGTGACAAGCATATGAAACCATACAGGAACAGTGAGAAAATTAAGACTCGATCAGCAAGTTTCCTTACTTTCCCCATCTTGTCGCTCCCAGCCTAATTTCAGTCCAACAGGCTTCAAGAGCCTGAGGGCAAATAGTCGGAAATTCTCACAGCAAACGTTTTGGGCCAAGAGTTGGTCCAATGTTTCTAAAATCCTACTGATAGTTGACCAAACAGTGTAGTGATCTTCACCAACGAATGCTTGTAGCAGTTTCAAAACCTGAAATCAGACACGAAAAGATGCTAAGTGACTTTTAAAGCGCATTAGCATTAGCACAATCTTCTGGCCTAACCTCAACGGTCGACTTTCGTCCACATTTAACAATAGCAAACAAGTCATCCAGTATTTGAAGCCTGTCAAGGGCTGGCATGGTTTTGAACTGAATTGCTGGCTTAAATTCGCTCAGCATGAGTGACGGATAGTCAACTCTGTAGAAGCCCACGCCGCCAGGATTTACCTAAATTAATTAATAGTATAAATTCAGTTATTGACTTCCAAAGTTATTAAATGACTACCGAGTAAAATGTGTTACTTCTTAAACCTTTAACCATTCTGTTTTATTCTGACTCTGACCCTGCTGAACCTTTATTGTTATACGAATCCCGCTTGAAACTTTCCCATTGAATATTTCCTTGTGGAAGGCACGACTTGGGTCAGTCCCGTTGGAAAGAGACAGCGGAATGATCCATTTGTACGAATCTTGGCTTTCTTTCTCAAATGTAAATTTCTCTTGTCTCAAGGTTAATTCACGTGACCCTTCAGGTCCATCATCAATAGTGACCGTGAGAAGAGGGTATCCCATTTGCTTAGTCCAAGTGGACATAATGGCATTAATGGGTTGGGAAGTGACTTCCTCTAGGGCTTTCCAAAGATCCGATGTAGTTGCATTACTGTACTGATGACGGGTCAAGTAGAGGTTCATTCCTTTACGGAAGTCAGCATCCCCAATGTGGGCATAGAGCATTCGAATCACGGAGGCCCCTTTCCAGTAGGAAATCGAGTCAAAGATCTCATCGATTTCCGAAGGATTCTTAACAGGGATCTCTATGGGATGACTGCTTGAGAGCGAGTCTTCAGCCATGGCAGGGATCAGGATCATGGAAGCAAATTGGGTCCAAACGTCATATTCCGGAAACAAGTTAGAAATACAGAGAAAAGTGGCAAATTCTGCAAACCCTTCGTTGAGCCATAGATGTGTCCACCATTCCATTGTGACCTTTTGTTTGATTTTGATGAATTAGCATAACGATATCATGACCATGACCTCTTGCCCAGATTTTATCTAGGAAAATGCATATTTACTTACCAGATTTCCGAACCATTGGTGAGCTGAAACAAGAACCACGCATTGACCCATAGGTATTAAATAATCTAAGATTTTACCTTACGATGCTCTTACGATATTCTATCTATGTTGCAGCAAATAAACTAGTATAACTAATTTAATTACTAACCGAGCTCATGAGCAATGACAAGAGCAACCCTTTGCCTATTGCTTGTGGAGGTCTTCAGATCATCAACCAAGAGGCAGGTCTCTCTAAAAGTGATTAATCCCCAGTTTTCCATGGCTCCTATGTAAATGAGAGAAAACGATAGATATCAAAAATACTGATTTTGTCGGAATTTTAAATATATAAACTGACTACTATGCATTCAATTTTGGCTACCAAAGTACTTGGTAGCCTAATATATCAGTGAGTGGTGGTAAAATCTATATCACTGGAGCCAGATTTGTTAACAATATACATATATTGTTATATTTAGTCCAAAACCCCATATCTCTATAACACAGCACGAAAGAGAATTTGAACAAGCACATGTACGACCAAGGTCTTAACGGTTCTAGACTCGACTTTTTGCGTAGATTCTAAAACTCTGATGCCCCAACCTGGCAAATGACCCCTTGACCCCTTCCCGGCGGGCCAAAGTGAGTGGAAAACGACCTTTTATCACTTTTGCCTAAACTATGGCATGCGGCACATCAAAATTTCTCTCTGCACCTCAGGATCATATGTTGGATGCAATACGTGATTTGCACCACCGGTAACACCCCACGACCTCCCACCGGCAACCCCAGAAGGTCAATCGGGGTCAATCCGACTCGATCATGGCATGTGGCATATCAAATTGACCAGTAGTGCACAGGAAATGTGAATATATGGTTGGAGCCATGTTTCGATGTCTCGGTGACCCACCGGTGCCCCCGGAAGGTCACCCGGGGTCATACCGCCCACAAAATGTCATGTGATATATCAAAATGACCGTACGGACCTGGGGATCATTAATACAGTTGACAAACCAGTTTCTCGGTCTACCGGTAGCGCCACGATCCCGGGGTGACCCGGAAGGGTCGCCCGAGGCGAATTCAAGTTATCAACGGATTCGGATACCCCAAGCAATGCAGGGTCATATGCTAGGAATGAATTTTCGATTGTGACTTATGGGGGTCACGTGGTGACCTCGATGAGGTCACCCACGGTCAACCCGACAACACCAGGTCATGTGACATATCTAAATGACCGTACGGGCCTGGAGATCATTAATGCAGTTGACAAACCAGTTTACCGGCCTACCGGTAGCCCCACGAACCCGGGGGGACCCGCAAGGGTCGCCCGAGATCGGATAAACTAAATAATCAATCTCTTTCAAAGCTTTTTAAAGTCGTTGAATTGGAGGGAGATTTGAATACATTAGAAAACAATGGGGTTCATTTCGCTGGTTATGATTCATTTGTCATCATAGTGCTTGGTCATTCCGTGTGACACGTAGTGCTACACGCATGAGCTCGTCAGTGCACTTGTATTCTGGTAGTCAAAATTGATTTAATTTAACATAATAGGAGCCGGAAAAAATACGACAATTTTGTCTGGCCATCTGTTTTTTATTCTATTACCACAAGGAAAGTCCCCGATCGCTACCAAGTCCAATTTTGGAAGGGGATATGGAATCCCAAAGTAATCAGTGTAAAATGACAGGGCCTTCGTGGCCACGTCCAGGGCAAAAGTTCCTAAATGTCCTTTGGTGACGGGAGTGTAAACTCGACACTGAACACCCTCACCCGTTACACCTTGGACAAAGTCAAACTCCCCTGCTTTGAAGGCCAGCAAATAGGTGGACATGATCGGGGATTTGTCGAATTTCACAAGCTTGAGGTCTCCGCCATCCCCGTATGACTTCTCCTCCAGAACCGGCTGTAAGGAGAAAAGACCTATAGGAATCAAGTCAAGGCCGCTAGCACTAGATAGATATTTGCTTTTACCATATTTGACATTCCAGTAAGCCCTTTCGGAATGATCAGGGAAACGCTGAATGTTGATTTAAAGCTCGGGTCATCCCAACTCGGAAAGCAGTACCGGCAGGCCACAGGTGCGAAGAAGGTCAAGTAATTAAACTTGTCCTCTCCGCCAGCCCCCACGTATTTTGAGCTATAGAGCCCTTTGAGGCCCCCTGTGTCAGCATCACTGACCTCCCCAGTAAATTTAATCAGTAGCTCCCCGTTCCCAACTTCCAGCGGACGCGGAAACATAAACCTTATTGTCTCCGCCTCTTTGTCCTCAAGTGTCTGAATACACTCGACTAGCTCACTGGTCTTCTCATTTCGATACTCAACCAGCTTGACCTCAAAGTTGACTCCATTAAGGACCAGGTCCTTCGTAGGACTATCTACCTGTAGGCAAGAAATTAAATGGCAATGTTAATGTTGCAAACGCTAACGTATATTATGTATGATGGGATTGCCGATGATACCAAATACAAAGAACAGGCTGACCTTAACACGAATCCTTTCAGTACATTGAAATTCCGATGACGTCCAACTCAGCTGGAATGTGAGGTCATAATGAACAGGGATGACCGATTTGGGAAGACGCTGGAAAGCGCTAGGTTCATATTCAGACTTATCCAATGACGCCATCGTCTCTCTATTTTAATGCTAAAAAAATCAAGATGACAGCATATGCAAAGCAATGGTTTTATTTTAATTTCGAAGGATTTCCTGTTACTGTCACACCAAGTCACACCGTGTACTTTGGGAAATGTTTTCAGTGATGAAAAATGATCGGCGATAACTTTCAACTTACTTTCGACAAGCTCGATAAGCGACCGGTTGGTTGCGGTTCTCACGTATACTTGCAAAGAAACTAAAAAGGAATATTTCGCGCGTGAGCCAGAACAGCTGAAAAATGTATTCTTTAAACCTACAACTTGAGACGGGCATGGCACGCTCTGGCTTTCTCTGCTCTACCAAATACTAAAGTTCAAGTGTCAAAAAAGTTATAGGTTGCCTGCTTGACCCTCTACGGGTCACTCAAGGGTCACATGGGAAAAAGTTAGCTCTGGATTTTGCTGAAACTCGGTATGCTTTCAGATCTTGACTTGCTCAACAATGTTTAAATGGACGGCAAAGCCATATTAACCCTCCCTTGACCTTCTTCGGGTTAATAAGACGTAACCGGATTAATCGGATATTTGACCGGTAGAGGGTCAAGGCGCTGTTGCCGCTGCTGTACTGTTGTAAGAAGCTGGGTTGGATGGAATCGGAATCGGTGTCGAAAATTTTTCGTTCCACCAGCCCCCATCTGTGGTCTACAAGAGAGATGACCGTTTTAATTTACCAAACAATTGTAATTAACATAAGTGCAGCTCAAACATTAAAAACATCACAATATGGAAATCACATCCAACATCCAATGGAAAGTTCGCAAAAAAATTTGTTGTACGCTGAACAATTTGCTGATGGGCGTAAAGCGCTCTCCTCCGGATCGCGAGATGCAGAGCGCTAAAGTGCTGTAGTATAATTAATCACATCCAGATGGAAAATTCTGGAAAAACTATGTTGTAAAGCTTTTTTGGGGTGACTGCTGACCAGGTTTTATTTGGGCGTCGAGGCGCTAGCTTTATCTAACATATAAATATAGTTTTTAATTTCCTGAACCATGCTGCTGCTGCTGCTTTATACATTTCACCACTAGCAATAGGTAACTTTATAGTTGCATAAACTGTTTTGAAAGCTAAT
>JAQFZY010001487.1:0-15409 GCA_034696285.1 Hypogastrura burkilli | reverse complement strand
TCTTTTGACGCCAGGTTCTTTTGACCAGGTTCTTTTTTACCAGGTTCTTATTTCCAGGTTCTTTTGACGTGGAACCGGAATCCCGGGCCGGTAAAAGGCACTACTCGGCTCAGGCCTATACATAAGTGGACGGAGTGCCTGGTGCTGAAGCGGACCGAGCCCTTCAAATAGAGTTCCGGCTCCGAGTTACTTTTAATTGAAACGTGCTAATGAGAGAGACAAGAATTAGAGTTTCCACTTTCCCTGACTTAAAAAGTACGTTACATAGTACAGTAGGCATCGGATCGGCAGCAGAGCGGAGAAAGCTCTGGAACTGGCTACGGCTGGAAAGGCAAAGAGTAATACTGGAATTCATACGGATTCAGATGGGTACTCATGTACATTCCATATACAGAGCACCGTGTGCAGTGGACACATCAAATGTCGAAATCCAAGTGGATTGGTGGACATAGGGCTAATTGCAGCTCGCACTTCGTCTCTGCTCCCACTTGACTTTGGACTGCTGCTCCAGAAGCAGAAAGTATGGCTTTTACAGTATCCAGAATGCCAGTATGAAGTATGAGCAAGGCCTATAGTTAGGAATAGTACAGAGCAGCCGGTTTTTACGCTTCTCTTAATTCAGATCCGGGATTTCAATTCCATGTGCCTGCGCCCTCACCAATTACAGGCGTACAGGCCTGTGTCAATTACAAGGTACCTACATTTATAATACTGTACATACAGAGTCAACCGTAATTAGCGCCTACTCCATATACTCAAGTGGATTCGATGACAACAAGAGCAAATATACAATTTACTGAATATATGATGGTCCACAAAATTTATTCGGCATTCAATATAGAATTTTAATTCAATCCTCTGCATCGGCATATAATATACTGTACTAAATAGTTACTTGTGAAGCAAACCCTGATTTTTAAAAATTGGTTTGTTTTTAGACCTAAGCCAGAATTTAAGCACCAAACAAATCCGTGGAAAATCAATTTCATTTACTCGCTACTCGGTATTTGTTGTCCTGTCCTGTACTGTATTGGCTACATGCTACATATGAGTGTACATATCTCTTGTCAATGCCTCTGACTGCAACCAACCGCTGCAACTGACTTTACGAGTTTGGTGATTGGGGAAATATTGCCCAATCCCTTTTTACGGCACTGATTATGTACTGTTACTTACATTGTGTCCCTCACTCTCACTACTCAATTATGTGCCTGTACACAGGAGCGTTGCACGGTTCTCATTTTGAACGGGTAACCACACTATAAGAATTGTAGCCCTAATAATCTTCCTTTCACCCAAAAGCCATTGATATTTGATAATACCTGTCTGAATGACTACATTCTTCTTCACGACAAGACATGGCTAAATAATAATTTAAGCATATGTCAAAAATCCTGGTTTTGCCATTATTTCCGGGCAGTAGTAACTATCAGTTTTGCCTCACGAAGTACACGCCTTGGCCCAGCCACAACGTAATAAAAGTCAGTTTCATCAAGGAAATCCCATAAAAGTCCCTGGTTCCCATAAACCTAACTGCCGGATTAACTTAATGAAAGGACCTCGTAGGCATTAAATCCAGGTTCCTTTTATTGCTAACAACATAATTAGAAGTCCACACTTAATAGGTAGCTTGAAATACAGTGATTATGATGTATGATATATAATATAAAAGAAAGTGAGTCTCCCCTCACGAGCTCCTCCATCCCTTGACGCTCTCCACTTTGACCGCCGGAGGGATATTGACCATTTCTACCTGGAACTGCTCCTGGTTCTCCTCACAGTCGCAAGTCGGGCATCCATTGTCAGGCCGAATTGCGGGTTTACAGTTTGGGCCGCAAGAGGGCGTGGGACAAGGGGGCGGAGGGCACTGGGCCTGGATACATGTTAGTGCCGGCGGCGTGACGCAAGTACAGACTGGCTCCCCACAGGGCTCTTCCTGGGCCGGACCCCCAAGTTTCCCCCCAATAGGTATCGTTTGGTTCCCGAAGGAACAGCTGAGGATCCCATCTTGCGTGATTTTCTCTATGGTGGGCTCGGGCCCGCAGGCAGTCAGGCAGTCAGACTCAGTCAGGAAGTTGTTACGGTTCCCACGGCAGCCAGAGTAAACGAACGGTCGGCACTGTTGGAGCTCAGTCGAGAAGTGGTAGCGGAGGTTGTGAGCACGGCAGTTCCCTTGGACTGGGGGTTGGGAGCAAAAGGCTGAAAAACAAAATAGCAACATATTAATATTAGCCTACTGCTTATTCGTGACACCTACAAATACTGATCAACCAGGTTAGGTTAGGTTATTGGTTAGTTTGCTAGAATAGATTAGACGAGATTTTTGGTTATCGTTTTTGCTATTGGATTAGGTCTTTGGAAAGTTTGCAAGATTAGGTTAGGTTAGGTTTTTGGCTAACTTGTACGATTAGGTTAGGTTAGGTTTTTGGCTAACTTGTACGATTAGGTTAGGTTCGGTTTTTGGCTAACTTGTAAGTACTATTAGATTAGGTTTTGGGATAACTTGTACGATGCGGTTAGGTTAGGTTTTTGGTATAGGTACTTGTACCATTAGGTCAGGTTAGGTGTTTCGTTTGTGTTATTAGGTAAGTTTTGGTAGGTAGGTTTTGGTTAGTTTTGGCTATAAGTTATGAACAGTTTTAAAGATTAGGTTAGGTTCAAAAAGTTTTTTGAGCTACGGATTGGGATTTCCACTTTTCGACATATTAAATTGCATAGTTACCTTTGTCATCCTGAACCTGATCCTCCACGGTTGGCCTCTCTCTGCGCCCACCTGGTGTCAATTGAATAACGTCGGGGTTATTAGGGATCACAGGGAAATCTGTAGTTCTTCGGATGTACGTCCCTGGTCCAGCCCTTGAGGAGACTCTTGGATCCGTTGTAGGCTCAGCTTCCGGAAGCTCCTTACAGGCGCTCTCACATTCTCTTAGGCTCGAGAACCGATTTGCGTTCCCGAAGCAGCCACCGTACGTAAAGTTCTGACACCTCCCTGTCTCAATATTATAATAAAAGGCCGGGATGGAGGCTTCACAGGGACCCGCATTCATTGGAATCAGACATCTCTCCGTATATCCTCCAAATGCTGGTTTCGCTGGCTCTGAAATACACAGAAAATCCGCATTCTTAATTTGCCGGTAAAAGTAATATTTTAGCCGTAGCAAAATTAGGTCGAATTAAAACATACCTTGTGTTGGCGTTGCCGTCGGAATCCCCACACTCCGCCATCTTGGCTGTATGCCAGGCCCCGGAAGTCCTTTCCCCTTATTCGGGCTACACCGAACGTCACACTCCTTGAGCCGCTCAAAGTTGTTTGGGTTCCCGCCGCAGCCGCCATATATGAAGTGCCTGCAGTAGCCAGTGGCAGAGTCGTAGTAGTAACGCCTATAATGGGCCTTGCACCGGCCCGTCTCCGGCTGCAGAACGCATGGATCCTCCGTGTCCAGCTCCACCGTACGATTCGTAATGTCAATCACTCGAATGTGGGTCGTGTCAGGGACTTGAGCCTGTTCCTCCTCAAAGTTAACTCGGGTAGAATCTCCAGGTTTCTCCTCCTCAGACTCATGCTCAGTTACAGCTGCTCGGGCTCGGACCTCAATTAAGTTTTGGCAGACGGCGGCGCAGGCCTCTAGCGTGTGAAAGTTGTTCTTGTTCCCGCGGCAACCGCCGTAGATGAACGGCTTGCAGGCGTTCTCAGTGGCTGAGAAGTAGAAGCGTGGAAAGAAGGCACGACAAGCCCCGGTCTTGGGCGGTTGGGTGCAGGGGTCTACTTCCGTTACTGCAATATATGAACGTTTTAACATTATCAAAATTATAACGTTTAGCTAGAATTTTGTAATAATTACATTTTATAATGCAGGTGTGTCTTAAGTCCAAAATTAATATATTTGTTCTTTACTTACATTCATATGTAGTGCTAGGCAAGTCTCTAACAGTTCCAGCCCTCCCCGTCGGCTCCTTCCTATCAATTTCCTCAGCATTGGCCTTACAAATATTCTCACAGTCTTTGAGCAGGACAAAGTTGTTCTCGTTCCCTTCACATCCACCGTAGACAAATTTGTCGCAGGATTTAGTCAAAGTGTTGTAGAAGTACCTTGAGCGTGAGGCACGGCAAGGGCCGGTGACCCTTGGAAGTGAACATGCTTCGATCGTAACTCTGCGTTCGTTGGGAACTTGGATAGCGGGCCTTTGAGCTAAGGCGGGTATGGGACTTAGGATGGTGCTGCTGGGCGTTAGCCTTGGTGGCGCTGGAGCTTGATCGTCGGCTGAAAGTATAAATTACCAATTATGTTCACAATCTAATACGAGTAGAACTAATCGCACACCCAAGAATTTATTTTAAGCTGTACTTAATTTGAGCCGTTAGCTAAAGAAATCGTAATTTGTTTAGAGGCAGAAATCGCCTCCTGACTGGTTTCGTTTTCGATAATTAAAAAATTCTAAATCGATTCAAATTTACGCACTTTAAAAAAAAGGTATTCTGTGTATGAAATACTTACGACATTCCCAGCCAATAGGACAACATCGCTCCTCCCCATTGACTTCTCTGAAGTAAACCGGGGAGCAGCCTCGGCTCAGCTGATCCGAATAGTAAATTTCAATTCCACAATCAATGTCCTCGCAAAATTCGTCTGAGAGGCTCCCATTAAATCCTTTCTGACACAGGCAAGTTCGGCACTTGGCTCTACTTGGGAAAATCTTCTCGCCCTCAACATATGACTTCCCTTCATAGTCGCACTTGAAGGGTTCCGGGGCCTGGACAGCTTCCTGATGGCAGCTAAAGTTCGTGGCACAGCAGGTCCCTCTCGTGTAGAGCTTCGTGCAGTTTTCCTTCCCTGGCGGAGTTGCTCCAAGGTTCTCGGGACACTCTACGCTTGCGCAGTTGATCCGGGCCTGTCCTCCAAAGCCCTGACAACTACAAGCGGCTCGGCAGGCGCTGTTACTAGAGGCCTCCGTCATTTGGTCCCCAATACTGTAGGTCTTACCGCGGTACTTGCATACGGGGCCCACGGCGGCTTCCTTGACAGGCTCTGAAGCTGTTATAGATATAAGCTTTTATTTATTTATTTTTTTTAAGCGGCAAAAATTCCTTTGAAAATCTTATCTTTAAACTTACGACATTGGAATCGGGTGGGACAGCAGGACTGTCCATCGTAAATTGGTTTGCAGTCCTTGGAAGTATAATGTGTGTAGAGGTTCCAGGGACAGGTCACGTTAGCACATCCGGTGCCTGTAAATAAAATCAATGTGTGAAACTGTCTAACACTGTACTAAACATTTTAAATATGAGGGGGGAAATTCAGATACTTTATTATACTGAACGGAACTTACTGAAATTGGGTGAGTCCCCTCCACAGGCCCGGACACAGTCCTCAGCAGTCCCGAAATTGTTTCCGTTCCCCCCACAGCCCCCATAGACGAAAGTCTGACACCGGGAGTTCTGACCGTTGTAGTAGAACCGATGTGTGGTCCCGTAGCAAGGGCCCGGGCTCACTTCCAGCTCACACAAGGCTGACTTTTTCAGTGAGATTTTCTCGAGGACTGGGATTTCCGCCTTCGGCGGGACTGTCGGCTTCTGGTAGTTTCCACACTTCTGGTTACAAGTCCGCCAGCTCGGGAAGAAGTTCTTGGTGGCCCCGCAGCCGTTGTATATGAAATTGGTGCAGGTCTCCGTGGTGGAGTTGAAGTACCATCGGGAGAGGTAGGCCGCACATTTTGAGTAGGATTTTGAGGGGTCGCGGTCGACGGGCGGAAGGGTGCAGGTCTCTATTTCAATGACACTGAAATTACATGACTGTGCCTTAGAGTTTTAAATTGGTGTAATATTCAACTTTACCTTCACTGACTAAACTAATGTCCTGGACAGCGTTCGGCCTCTTCAGATGACCGCTGCACCGATTCTCACAGGCTGCGAGGTCCTCAAAGTTATTCCCGTTCCCTTCACATCCACCATAAAGGAACTGTCCGCATTGTCCGATTCCCTTATTGAAGAACCATCGTGGGAGGGACTGCCGGCATCGGCCAACCTTCTTTGGTTCCAGGCAGGCATCTGTAATTGTGAAGGCTCTGGGCCGATGAACCATTTCGACAGGCCGCTGGTTCAGGTTGCGCTGGAACTGAGCAATTCCGTCATCTTCTGTTTCTTGCTGCTGTTGTGAGAGGTCGTAGTCGTAGTCTGATTTTGTGCCTTTGGGCAGCTCTGCAATGCAATTTTAAATGTGATATTGCAATAAGCCCCAGCAATAAATAGGTACATTATGTATGTATGTACGAAGGATAAAATGGTCATTGTTAATTGTATAGACGAGATCGTCATGTTATATTAGTATTCATAAGCTTGTTCCAATTGTTGTACAATATTCATGCTATACATAGTATATCTCTTGTCGGATACTTGGCGATTTATAATGATTTTATTGCTGGAGTGAAACTAGCCATCACAATGAGCCTTCGCTCTAATCCAATATACTAGGACATGTTAAAAGTTGACATAAATCCGAATAAGGTAAAAAAAAAGTACAATGTCTTTTGTTTTGCACCGTCATTCTTTATAGAGGTATCGCCAATTTTTGCAGCAATGGGTTTAATGCGCACTGAAAACTCGTGCTGTGAGGCAGAAACACACTGTGAAGTAAACAGGAAACCGGAAGGAAAAGAGTAAAACAACAAATAAAGAATGGAAGGCAAAGAGCAGGACATGTATAGGTTGGACAGTAAGGTAGAGAATGTAAAGGAAGGCATGAAATGAAAAGAATGCAGTCATGCATGACACATCAAATCGAATGAATAATGCTGAACACCATTTGGTGCATAATAGTGACAAGCGGGCCCGGCACCAGAAATTCTGTTGCGTAACACCACAGCCCTGGTGTGTAGCATTGGATTTCATAACTAACAATCACATTTTCTGGGCATCTCCATCCTACATGCGACTGTAACATTAAGACTCACCATGCAGGTATTACACACACCTACGCCATCTATGTGTGACTTTGTTCAAAAAGTTGTGGCAATTGATCAGGTCATTACTCCGCCCTCTTTCTCTTACCAGCCAATTACAGAACGAATAAAACGGTCGGACGGAGATTTTAACGCGCATATCAAAGAGGAAGAGGATATTGGCGCTTAAGACGTAGTTAACATTAATCATTGTCACGCCGGGGTTATCACCGCCCAGTTAAAAGCATGCGGTTGGTGAAAAGCATTTCGAAACCCGTAAAACTGTTTTTGAGTTTTTACAGCGCAAAGTTGAAAATTTGTTGACCTTGACCTTCGACCCGATTTCTTGAGTGCTTGAACCTAGTCGCAGTCCTACGACATATTCTGAACTCCCGAAAACTAGCCTATATTAAAATTGAGCCTACTGGGAATTGTAGTAGGTGGCTTCTGTAGCCGGCCCTGCGTCCTATATTTGTCGTGAAATTGATGGGCCGGAGTCTCCTTGGCCTTCTAACCTGGGCTCTTCTTTGAGGAGATGAGAGTGGCTCTTATGGGGGCTCCCCGGTGAGGAAAACGCTTGACGACGGCCGGATCATTATACCAGGATGGACTCCTAATCTTTACTTAAACGACTTACTTAGGCCATAGCCCGGTCCCCATTGTGGCATGGGCATATGGGGCCCTCTATATGTATAGGGAAAAGCAATCATTGGATCCTCCACTCTCATGGATGGTTTACATTAACATCAAAAGATCCTCCTGGAGAATGATCCTTGAGAATTGCAATATTAGGCGGACGGGGCCCATGATTATCCCTTTTGATCATACTACTACTACTGGGCCCAGTCCCCAGTATATGTGGCCCGCATTTTAATAGACCTCCGGAGCCTTTGTAAATTGTCCAGACCACGCCTCATTGCTTCTGTGGGAGCGGCGAGCCCGCCCTTTCATCCCCCGTTCTATTTATGTAGGACTGTGTATGAGTAATGCGGGGACAGGTTGATGATACGTACCGTGTCCCATAATTATTTGGAAGTGAGTACTTAGGGCAAACACAAAGAGGAAGCTTAATTGCTAGATTTATGCCAGTGAAAAAGGCAGGTTTAACAATAAGGATAAGCAGGCTCATTTTGTTTTTTCCTTTAACAGGCATAGTGTAGTATGAATATTGACACGAGAATTCCTTTTATTTTTTAGATATTTAAGTTTTGAAGCGGAAGAAAGTATAGTTTCCAAAAAAAAATATTTACCGGAATTAATATAATGTTCCAGAAATAAAAAAAACTCGTGTCCGACAAAAAAAAACAAGTGCGGAAAAGGATCCTGAAAATATTGAGAATTACAAAATATAATGTATGTACATTACATATACTGTTGATGCACTTTTGAAAAGTTGTAGTCAGACTGGTGGAACATATTTAGAAATAGAATGTATTTGCATTTCCGTACGTAAGAATAAAAATTTTGATTCCGAATATTTAAGAGATCCGAACCCGAGCTTTTTTTCATATTATTAATATTTCTTAATTAATTGAATATAAATAATTTTTCTTTAATTTAGTTTAGAGGGTTTAATAATACTTTTTCCCAAAATAAATACATATTCTAAAATTACTCACGTGAACGGGCTGCTGTTGAGTGCTGTTGTAGAACTGCACAGAATACTAAAATCAACAGTTTCACGCCCATATTGATCAAAGTTCTTAAAATACTATAGTTTTTCACGTCCACGGAGTATCGGCCCTTTCACGCCGTAATTGAGCTATCTGTAGTATGAACGCTGTGCACTAGTAATACCACTAACACTAAATGCTAATGTTATCTTGTAACGCTTTTGGAAGACGCTGGAGGCTGTGTGTCTGTGATCTGTGAGATGAATATTGACTACAAAGCTCTCTGATCTCTGACTGTTTGCTACATGGACAAGGATATTTATACGAGCGTCAATGTCAAAGATGTCCTAGAGGATTGCCCATGTGGGTGTTAATAGCTACGTATTAGGATTAGCACTATGATTAGGCCTCCTCCCTACTATCAGTATTCATATTCAAATACAAGTTATATGGAGATTGTCATTACAGCCCTTGACCATATCAAATACGTCACGGCAGGAATGGTCCATGATACAAAAATCCCATTTAGCGTCTTTACACCAGATTATAGTGGTCACAGTTCATCGAGTCAATAGGACGTCAGTGGCGTTTTCTCTGAAACGTTAAAACTCATCCGCTCGTGTGGCATGTCCAGGTCTAAGATTGACATAGATTAAGTAAATGTATGACTTCAGGATCAGTAAATATTTAGTATTTATCTGAGTTAAAGAACTGATTTAAGAAAATGCATACTTTTTTGGACGAATAAATAAAAACAGGCTAGGAGCCAAGAAAAACCATAAAGTTGGAGGATAGTGAAACAGCCGAATTCGGAGGGATATCTGTATATTAGTAATTCTTTTATTTGGCTGGAAACCGGGGTTGGAAAAAAAAAACAAAAAAAAAACTGTTTTTATTGTTTAAAACATGTTTTTTTATATAGGTAAATAAAACGCTTTATTTTTAATAACAAACAAAAAACTGCTTTTTATTGTTTAAAACATGTTTTTTATAAACAAGAAAAACTTTTTTTCAAAGAAAAAACAAAATCCGTTTTATTATTGTAATCTTTTTTTTATAGTTTAGAAAGTGTTTTTTTAATAGAAAGAACGTTTTATTTTAAACAAAAAACAAACACAGTTTTTCATTGTTTAAAACATGTTTCTTTAATTAAAAAAACGTTTTCTTAAAAATTTAAAACAATGTTTTATTGAATTAAAAAATTTGTTTCAAAACATGCTTACCCTGCTGGAAACTGTCAAAATTTAATGAGCATCCCAATTCTATTTGAAATTATTAATTACAACGATTTTATCGCACAGCTTGTGTCACATTTTTTACACCTTACATAATTACATGGCGTTATTTGAATTAAGGGCCCGCACGGATCGGATAAATTGTAAATCCGATCCGAATCCGATCCGATCCTAAAATTGATAGGTTTTTCAAATATCCGATCCGATCTTACAGATCTTGGATTTGGAGGGAGCGGGGATTTCAATCCCCTGATAGATTGATCCCTGTAATCTGTATATCGGATAGCCCCAGTCCATATCCGATCCGATCCGATCGTATCGGATCGGATAGTTTCATTATCCGTATCCGAAAAAAAGAATCGGATCGGATAAAGGAATTATCCGATCCGATCCGAAAATTATCCGAAGTATCCGATGCAAATGAATCATCTGTTAAACTGTAAACAATGACGCAAATACTTATTTCATTGCATGCTATTTCTGTTGTACATAGGCCTTAGTCGTGATGTGACTTAAATAAGGGCCAAAAACGAAACGGTATGGATAATAGACAATAATGATCCACTTCCGCTTTCACTTTAAAAAAATATTCATTTCTTGATTATTGACCCTGGTCTCGGGTCTTGTCTTTTAGCCTGCATGAAAGTATATACCGTATAAGCAAACATTTTAAGTCTACGAATGAGCAATGGACTAGCGGACAGTGCTGGACCATTATTTTATTGTGCCTTACTGCAGGCAAGATCCAGAGTAAGCACAATCGAAACAATTTGAAGTGAACCAAAACCTTGTTTTATGACAGAAATGGACGGATGGACGAAGGTAAAGGGATTATTGTTCCCTTCCACCCTTCCTATTACGAAGTGAATTAGAAGGAATTGTTATTTTGTGTCTGACCATTATCCGATCGGATATCCGATCAGATATCCGTTCGGATTTCGGATCAGGGCGATATACTATCCGATTCAATCCGAAAAGATCGGATCGGATAGATGGATTATCAGTATCCGAAAAACATTATCGGATCGGATGAGCCGTGTGTATCCGCATCCGAAATTTTTAGTTCGGATCGAGTAATTTTTTGAATCCGATCCGATCCGAACGCTATCCGATCCGAAATTTATCCGAATCATCCGATCCGTGCGGAACCATAATTTGAATGCATTTTTGTGTAGCTCATAATTATGCCCATTGGTAATAGGGAAAGTAATGAATCCGCCTTCTGTTGATTACGTTAGAGGTTAGAACAACCTTCTGTCGGTAAAACATTTTTAGACTCTTATTTTAATCTCAGCTAAACATTTGATAGCTCATAATTCCAACTAAATGTCTTTATAGTCTAGAAGAAGAGAAGGTCGCGTCAACATATTATTGAAACTCGTAACTTCTTTATAGGAATTGGTAATACCATGTATGTGCATATAAAGTCCAAGTAGGTACGTATTTCTTTCCAGATTTACCGGCAGAGTTACATAAGATACAATTCCTAGAATGAGCAGCTAAATATGACGACCTTCCGCTCTTCAATGAATTCGAGATACTGTTGACTTAAGTGCTTAAAATTTAAATCATACATGTGTACAGTAAACATATTTGATGCACACTGAGTTATACTATACTACAGTCTGCGCGGGTGGGATTCCCTATTCCATTATGCCGACGTCGAACAAAAGTGTTTAATAATTATTGTCAATTGTCACACATATAGTCACACCTAGTACATTTCCGGTCATTCATTGAGTATGGATCCTTCCCTAATGGGAATTACTATTGCTGACTCATACGCCTTCATATACAATGTAGTAAAAAAAAGATGGTAAACAATATTTCCGAATTTTACAAAACATCAACTTATTATCCTGTCACGTTCGTATTGATATTTAGCTCAGCTCCACCTGTTATTAAGCTACCATTGTTATGTTTTTTCCTGCCTGGACGAAACAGACACGCTTGCGCTGACGCGGTTCGGCATCAATTCTTAAAATTGTTCTACATGTACATGTACATAGAACAACATCCAATAGTTCAAATAAATCCAAGCTTATGCCTATACCTGAATTTAGAAAATCATCTGGTTGCTTGTAAGTTCTTATGGCGGCCGACTAGCATAGTTAATATACTTCATATACTTAATTATGACTGAAAGTAGCTATTGTAAATTGTAAATTCTAAATCCCTATATAATGTGCCAGTAGTATGATGGAAATTACGCGTTGCATACGCTCGCTCATTTATTGCTTAAAGTTTAAGCGCAATCGGTAATCAAGTAATCAGGCAATAATTTGTTTACCAACTGTATTCCATTTAGTATTAGTAACAGTACCCCTAGTGCCTATTGTAGTATAACTCCTATACCGTGGTACAAGTTAAAATGTCCGAACCATAATTATTGTAAATGGTGTTATATTCAAACTTCATGAGAATAAAATTCCCAATGAGTTTCGTATTATAATTACTGGCAATTGTGGCCCACTGTCAACATATAAATTGATGCAAAATGGTGTTCGCAATTAAGCGACGCCCGCAGGATGATCGGCAATACAGGGGACATGTACGGATACAAAATAAAATAAAAATCTTCCAAAATATTAGCCTAAAATTTCGACCGGTACCTACCGGTTGAGATTGAGAGTTAGATTTTCAACGGTAGTATTGCAGTTTTTCTGCATGCTGTAAACGTTTGCTTGAATTATAAATTTTGAAAAACAGGACTTAAACCGATATTCATATTCTAAATCCCGAAGACGCCTCAATTATAACTAGGCGGTAAATATTGCTTGTTCGCGAATAATAAATGAATTATTTACTATGTATATACATTAAGCAGGGTCATTTCGTAACGTATGCCACACATAGTCCCTTTAATATGTAAGGCACCTTGTAACTTGGTTCTTAAGTATTTGCTGGAAAATCGGATAATGTGAATTTAAGGACGAGTATACTCCACATGACTCTGACACACCGTTCTCTAAGGACAGAGTCCCGATTGCGAACGCAAAGGAGTAATATAGAAAATGCTGACCAAATTCGAATTAGAGTCCTTAGATCTCTACTTCAGACTTATATCAAAGTCCACCAGTTGTCCATTTGACTACGCCTGCGGAAGGCTCAGCCTCACAAAGTCCCAATATAAGAAATACGTATGGGCTGGACATATTGTGGCTCTAATGGGCTGGTTCCTGGTCAGTCTATTTCAGATCAAAGATGTCTTATCTCAAGCCGTTTTTCCGGACCTCATCTTTTACTCCATCTACATACTTGGACTTATGTGCCTGGTTTCCGCAGAGCTAAGTCTTTGGTTGTACCCGGGAGAAGTTTCTGACTTTGTTAGCGGGTCCCTTGAAATGAACCGAGGCCTCGGTAAGACTAGTGACATTTACGGGTTTAAACTAGCACTAAATAAAATAAAATACGGATTAATATTAAAGTGTACACAAATAATACGTTTTTGACCTGCTAATTTGATAAAGTCTAAGGTACTACTTTTGTCCACTTAAAGATTTTCGTCCCCTGCTATTAAACTAAAAGTCTAACCCACCGAAAATCTCCAGCAAATTCTATTAATTTATCACTGCCTTTCCATATAGCATACAATACATCCAAGTAGGATATATTCAGCATATACATTCAACACATTTCATATATAATAATATATTTAAAAATCTGACTACTTATCCCTTATATGTATACTATCTAGCACAGATAATCGTATATTCTAAGAAAGTATCAATAAAACATGAAACACATCCTGGAAGTATTTTCTCAACAAGCACAATAAGGTAAAGCCAAAATTAATAATATTAAATATTTTCAGGTATATGATGTGTGAACTTTCTAGCAGGGGACGAAAATCATTTACCGGACAAAAGTAGTAGTTTAGACTTTTAGCAAATTAGCCGGTCAAAAACGTATTATTAGGGAACACTTTAAATGTAGGCCATAAAATACAAGAAATAAATATTTTTTAAATTCGTTTCGAGGGTTTCCTAAATATTTCCAGGCCGGCGTTTCCGTAGTTCTCTGGGGAACTTCGAGAAGAAAATGCGGGAACTTATTTTCATGTTTGCAATCATTTTATACGTGGCCTGCGGCGTTATTTACTGCTGCCTAATGTTGGCAACTGCAAACTTCTCGTTCTCCATCTACTATTTCTTGTGGCACGATCTGCATCTACCAGTCGGAATATCTGTAGTTCTCTTCTTGGGCCTGATTTGGATTGTGGTAACGGAATACATAGTTAACCTGGTGTCCCAAATTGTTGGGATCATGCTCATCGTAAGTCCAATCTTTTGGATTAAGAAAGCATGGTGAGATTAGGAAAAATATATATCCCATATGCCCAGCATAATCGCATAGTTTCCACACCTTATATGTATTGTATTTCACATTCAGCATTGATTGGCCAAATCAAGGCTTTTCAGCCCGGGCCAGCATCTTTGTATACAAATGCTCCTTTATTCTGAACAACACGCTGAACGCTGGGCTGGGAAAAATATTTGTCCCGACTATGAAGCTGGCACTAGTATATGTTATCCTAGCCGCTTCCTTCAGCCTCATCTGTTTGGGAAATCAGTTGGATTTGATCACATTTGGTTCAGCCTTGGTCTTTGCAACGTCTGGCTTGATTGTACTTGTCCCTGGTGCAGTTTTGATGTCAAGCATGCACAACTACTCCTCAAAATTCCAGAAGTATGGGATGCTGGCTATTCAGGGCATGGGGATCTCCAAGGAAAGGGACATTCTGGGGAAAGAACTTCTTGCTTGTCAGGTGATTCGGTGTAACGTTGGGAACTTTTATTATATGGAATCAAAGGCAAAAATGACCCTGGCACAAAACCTTGTAAGCCACTTGGTCTTTCTTATTATTCAGTATAAACGCAGCTAAAGTAAGTACTTACGTCTACATTCTATCTTTTATTTGTTATGTTAAAATCTTGTAACCTGCTAACAAAGAAATCGAGTAAAGATGGCGTTACCTACTGTTTCGATTTAATTAATTTATTCAGTATACCCTAAATCTTATACGATTGGACGCATTTTGAGCCAGGCGCAGCCAACAAGGATAAGCGGGAAATCCAATGGAGGATGAGAATCAGAAATCGAATTGAAATTATGATTTTTTTTTCAACTTATCGTTTAAAACAAATTCATAAACACTTGATCCTTGTAGAAATTTCGACGCTGAACAACGTTTAAATGGATGCCAAAGACATAGGTCACTTCTTTGACTCTCAGACGGGTCATCATGTCATCAGATGTAATATACGGATTCGATCTTTTTCGATCAAGCATTCTGAAACTTTCACACTTGTAGAACTGTTGACGCTGAACAGTGTATAAATGGCACCAAAGTCATAGTTTGATTCCTTGACTTCAAAAATTCCCTCAAATCCGGTAAGACCTTTCTCTTTAGCGACCTTTTTGGTAATCATTTCCGGCTAAAAACATGTGAATTACATTAAGAAACAAAATAAGATATAGTACAAGTAACGACCTCGCCTTCGGCTCGTGTCTTATACTTGCGCACGCGGCTCCGCCGCTTAGCGAAGTTGACTCTACGCTTGGAACGAATTAGTACAAATATTTCGTTTAGTAAATAAATCGATTACCTAACTCTAAAGATGG
>JAQFZY010001486.1:0-15417 GCA_034696285.1 Hypogastrura burkilli | reverse complement strand
TGAGCGTTGCGTGAAATCTGCAGTTGACAACCCGATTTGATCTTCCGGTTTCTTTGTAGGGGCGCGGTCACCCTTCAGGGGCGCAGTTTCCTTTGGACGAGAATAGAACTGACCTTCTGGGTACAAATTGTCACTCTGCTTAATGGGAGATCTTCGCTCTCCGACAGGAATCACTTCTTCGGGTCTTTGAGTGAAATCAGCATGTGATATGCCTATCTGATCTTGCTGCTTAATCGGAGTCCGCTTTTCACCCATTGGGATTGTGTCTTCAGGGCGTCTGGTAAATTCACCTTCCGGGTACAAGTTATCACTTTGCTTGATTGGGCTTCGTCTGTCGGTTGAGGGAATCACTTGATCAGGGCGCCTCGTGAATTCTGCGTTTGAAAGGCCGATCTGATCCTCTGGTTTCTTTGTTGGGGCTCGATCTCCCTTCAAAGGCGCAACTTCCTTTGGTCGCGTATAGAATTGACCCTCGGGATACAAGTTGTCGTTTTGCTTAATGGGAGTCCTCCTTTCGCCTACTGGGACTACGTCTTCCGGCCGCCGTGTAAAGTAACCTTCTGGATACAGATTATCATGCTGTTTGATTGGGGACCTCCTCTCTCCCACGGGGATCACGTCTTGAGGTCTTCGGGTAAAATCAGCGTTTGACATACCAATTTGATCCTGAGGTTTCTTAGTTGGCGCTCGGTCACCCTTCAACGGCGCAGGCTCTTTCGTAGGGGAATAGAATTGGCCCTCAGGCTGCAAATTATCTTTCTGTTTGATCGGACTACGCCGCTCTCCTAACGGTATCATGTCCTCTGGCCGTTGAGTGAAGTCTGCAGTAGAGATTCCAATTTGATCCTCGGGCCGCTTCGTTGGGGCCCGGTCACCTTTCAAGGGTGCAGCCTCCTTTGGTCGGGTATAAAATTGGCCTTCAGGGTACAAGTTGTCGTGCTGTTTAATAGGAGACCTCCTCTCGCCCACGGGAATCACTTCTTCAGGCCGCCTGGTAAAGTCACCTTCTGGATACAAATTGTCATGCTGTTTGATTGGGGCCCTTCGCTCTCCTATCGGGATCACATCTTGAGGTTTTCTTGTAAAATCAGCGGTGGACATACCGATTTGATCTTCAGGCCTTTTTGTCGGCGCTCTATCACCCTTGAGTGGGGCGGGTTCCTTCTTCGGTGAATAAAACTGACCTTCAGGCTGTAGATTATCTTTCTGTTTGATCGGACTACGTTTTTCCCCTAACGGGATCACGTCTTCCGGCCTTTGCGCGAAATCCGCTGTAGAAATTCCTATTTGATCCTCGGGTCGCTTCGTTGGGGCCCGGTCACCTTTCAACGGGGCGGACTCCTTCGGACGTGTGTAAAATTGACCCTCTGGATACAGGTTGTCGTTCTGCTTGATAGGGGCCCTTCTTTCCCCTACGGGAATCACGTCTTGCGGTCGCTGTGTAAACTCACCTTCTGGGTATAAGTTGTCGTTCTGTTTAATAGGAGCTCTCCTTTCTCCTACGGGGACAACGTCTCCTGGTCGCTTAGTGAAATCCGCATTTGACATACCGATTTGATCCTGAGGTTTCTTTGTTGGAGCCCTGTCCCCTTTAAGCGGCGCAGGTTCTTTTGTAGGAGAATAGAATTGACCTTCAGGTTGCAAATTGTCCCTTTGCTTGATCGGGCTACGCCTTTCCACTAGAGGTATGACGTCCTCTGGCCGTTGCGTGAAATCAGCCGTAGACATTCCGATTTGGTCTCTTTGCTTAATTAGTGACCGCTTCTCACTTGTGAAGACAACGTCCTCGTGTCGTTGGGTGAAGTCTGCAGTTGACAAACCGATTTGATCCTCAGGTCGCTTCGTTGGAGCTCTGTCTCCCTTCAAAGGTGCGGGCTCCTTTGGACGGGTATAGAATTGTCCTTCCGGGTACAAGTTGTCATTCTGCTTAATGGGGGCCCTTCTCTCCCCGACAGGGACAACGTCCTCTGGCCGCCTCGTGAAATCTCCTTCAGGGTACAAGTTGTCATTTTGTTTGATTGGACTTCGCTTCTGACCTACTGGAACTACTTGTTCCGGTCGCCTGGTGAAATCAGCGTTTGACATACCGATTTGATCCTCTGGGCGCTTAGTTGGAGCCCTGTCCCCTTTGAGAGGGGCTCGCTCTTTCGCAGGAGAATAGAATTGCCCTTCTGGCTGCAGATTGTCCCTTTGTTTGATTGGGGTTCGCCTCTCGCCCAATGGAATCAGGTCCTCCGGTCGTTGAGTGAAGTCCGCCGTAGACAGTCCAATCTGATCCTCGGGTCGCTTCGTTGGGGCCCGATCACCTCTTAAAGGCGCGGGTTCCTTTGGGCGGGAATAGAATTGACCTTCAGGATGCAAGTTGTCGTTCTGTTTAATGGGGGCCCTCCTCTCTCCTACCGGGATTACGTCCTCCGGGCGTCTGGTGAAATCAGCCGTAGACATTCCAATCTGATCCTCAGGTCGTTTTGTTGGGGCTCTGTCTCCTTTCAGCGGTGCAGGTTCGTTTGGCCGAGAATAGAATTGACCTTCAGGCTGTAGATTGTCTTTCTGCTTAATTGGTGTTCGTTTCTCTCCCAATAGAATCACGCCTTCTGGCCTTCTTGTAAAATCAGCCGTGGACATCCCAATTTGATCCTCAGGTCTCTTTGTTGGGGCACGATCACCTTTAAGCGGTGCCGGCTCTTTCGTTGGGGAATAGAATTGACCTTCAGGCTGTAAGTTGTCTCTTTGCTTGATTGGGGTACGCTTCTCACCCAATGGAATCACGTCTTCTGGTCTTCTTGTAAAATCAGCCGTGGACATGCCGATCTGATCTTCCGGCCTCTTCGTTGGGGCGCGGTCCCCTTTCAATGGGGCTGGTTCCTTTGGCCTGGAATAGAATTGACCTTCTGGATGCAAATTATCATTTTGCTTGATAGGGGCCCTTCTCTCTCCTACTGGAATTACATCTTCAGGTCTTCTAGTAAAATCTGCATTTGAAATCCCAATTTGATCCTCAGGTCTTCTTGTCGGTGCTCGATCACCTTTTAGCGGTGCAGGCTCTTTCGTTGGAGAGTAGAATTGACCTTCAGGCTGTAAGTTATCTCTCTGCTTAATAGGAGTTCGTTTTTCCCCAGCTGGAGCCACGTCCTCGGGTCGTTTGTAGAACTCTGCCGTGGATATGCCGATCTGATCCTCAGGCCTCTTTGTTGGGGCTCGGTCTCCTTTCAAGGGGGCCGTTTCCTTAGGGCGAGAGTAGAATTGGCCTTCGGGATGCAAATTGTCATTTTGCTTAATTGGGGCCCTTCGATCTGTCAGAGGGATCACGTTGTCTGGGCGTTGAGTGAAGTCAGCAGTGGACATCCTGATTTGATCTTCAGGTCGCTTTGTTGGAGCCCGGTCTCCTTTCAATGGAGCTGCCTCCTTCGTTGGAGAGTAGAACTGACCTTCGGGATACAAGTTATCAGCCTGCTTGATTGGAGATCTTCGTTCTCCGGGACCTGTCGTCTCTTTTGGTCGAATATAGAACTGCCCTGTTTAGTGGAATAACGAGAACGGTATAAACTATGATTATTACCTAAATGTATTAGGTATTTACGAATAATTAAGAATAAATTAGGTACTATATTTAATCCAAATCCCCCTATCTCTATAACATCGGGCCAGTGACAAATTGACACGAAACCACCTATGGAGATAGTTTCAACGGCCTTAGACTCAACTTTTGGCCCTGATTCTAAAAATCTAATGCTCAAGTTTGGCAAAGGACTCCATGACCCTCAAAAGCGGGGCCAAAGAGGGTGATATAATAAACGACACTTGGTGAAAATTTGGAAAACTATGGCATACGGCACATAAAAATCTTCTTCTTCAACTCGGGATCACATATATGCGATGCAAATGGGAGATTTAACCTCACATCCGGTGACCACAAAAGGTCATCCGAGGTCAATCCGACTCGAACATGGCATGTGGCATATCAAATTGACCAGTGTGGCATAGGAAATGTGATCATATCGTTTGACCCATGATTTTACCCCTCCGTGACCCACTGGCAACCAAGAAGATCACCTGTTGTCATCCCGACCACACCATGTCATGTGACATATCAAAATAATCCTACGAGCATGGGGAGTCTGAATACATGTGAGAAACCAGTTTTCCGGCATACCGGTGACGCCATGACCCCGGTATGACGCGCAAAGGTCGCCCAAGGCCACTTGAGTTAGCATTGGTTTCGGACGACCCAGGCCATGCAGGCTCATATGCTAAGAACATATTTTTGATATTGACCTTTGGAGGTCATGTGGTGACCTCCAAGTGGTCACCTGGGGTCAATCCCAGCAAACAATGTCGTGTGACATATCAAAATGATCAAACGGGCCTTGGGAGGATGAACACATATGACAAACTAATTTTTCGTCCTACCGGTGACCCCATGACCCAGGGCTGACCCGCAAGGGTCACCCGGGGTCAATTTGAGTTAGCAGCGGACTCGAGTGCCCCAGGCCATACATGGTCATACGGTAAAAAATAATGAATCTTTGATACTGACCTTTGGGGGTTATGTGGTGACCTCGTCGAGGTCACCCCGGGTCAACCCTACCAAACTATATCGTGTGACATATAAAAATGATCACACGGGTCTGGGGAGTCTGAATACATTAGACAAACCAGTTTTCCGGCATACCGGTGACCTCATGACCCCAGAATTACAATCAAGGGTCGCACAATGTCACATGAGTTTGCATCGGTTTCGGACGCCCCAAGCCATGAAGGGTCATACGCTCGGAATGATTTTTTGATATTGACCTTTGCGGGTCTTGTGGTGGACCTGCAAGAGGTCACTTGGGTTCAACCCGGCCAAATATGTCGTGACATATCAAAATGATCGTACGGGAATGAGGGGCGTGAATACATGTGAGAAACCAGCTCTCCGGCCTACGGGTTACCCAAAGGTTCAGGGGAGACCCACAAGGTTCGCCCAAAGTCAACTCTAGTTAGTATCGGTTTTGGATGCACTAAAGTACACCTAATCAATCTTTCAAAACTTTTTAAAAGTTCGTTTAATTGGCGGAAAATTTAAATGCATTAGCAAAAATTGTGATTCATTTCACGGTTGTGATTCGCCATTCCGTGTGGCCCGTAGGCCGACACACAAGAGCTCGTCACTTGCTCAGAAGTTTATATTAACTTTAGGACTTATTATATTAATTATTGATTTTAGAACCTTCAGGAGTTGGAAATTGATCTTGGGGCTTCTTTATGGGAGCTCGGTCTCCACGGAGCGGAGATTCTTCCTTTGTAGGAGAGTAAAATTGTCCTTCGGGTTGGAGGTTGTCCTTTTGGCGAATCGGTGCACGCCTTTCCCCAGGTCCAAGATTCTCGACGGGTTTCTCGTAAAACTTCGCATCGGAACTGGTTAAGTTGTCAACGGGCCGCTTAATGTCAGCCCTGTCCCCTTTCAAGGGCGCAGTTTCTGTGGGCCGGACATAAAATTGCCCTAAATGGAGAATTACACGGTTAGAAAAGTAAGGTAGAGCTTGCCACATATTTCGAGATTGTACTGCGGTATTAATATTTGTATTTCGTACCTTCGGGTTTAGGGAACTGATCTGTGGGTTTCTTGACGTCTGCACGTTCTCCACGTAAAGGAGCATCCTCCTTTACTGGAGAATAGAAATAGCCTTCAGGCTGAAGGTTGTCTTTTTGCTTGATCGGGGCCCGTCGCTCCCCTGGCCCAAAGTCCTCAACTGGTTTTTCATAAAACTTGTCTCCGGAGCTGGTTAGGTTGTCCACAGGTCGCTTTATGGGGGCACGGTCCCCTTTAGTTGGTGCGGTCTCGTTGGGTCGGGTGTAAAAGTCTCCTGAAATGTGAAGTAAAAAATACAGTTAATTTAATAAGTATGACCCTCAAATGCAATTTATAGCTAACCTTCGGTTTTGAGGTTATCCTCTGTGCGGTGCACCGTAGCTCTCTCACCAGTAAATTGGCGGTAATCTTGCTTGGACGTAGTCATTTCATCGAATTTCCCTTCGAAAAAGGTGCTGTCTTTATGGTAGACCTTGTCGGCTCTCTCTCCCTTTGGAACTACTGTATCCTTTGGTCTATCGGGGAATACGCCTGTTGTGAATGAATAGATGAAATTAATAGCTTGCAAGTGGCAGAGTGAAGTATAAACAAGACACATCCTAGAGTGATTAGATAAGGTGAGCTAAATTGTTTTCATTGTTCAACGGAAATTCTGATAAATTCGGATAAAAATATATTAATGAAAGTATCGCATTAAAATGAATTCCGGTCGAGTTATACTCCAATGCAAATATTTAAAATTGATATATTTACTCAAAAAAAATCTAATAATTGAGCTAACCTTCGGGAGTTTTGATCTGATCTTCCGGCTTCCTTGGCTCGTAACGCTCTCCAATTTGTTGAGTAAACTGCGTCTTTGCCGTAGTCTGGAGATACATGTCCCCTTCCTGCTTCGTATAAGTGTTCCTTCGGACAGCCTTCACTCGGTCCGTCTTCTTCTCATTGTAGTCTAAACGGTTGGTGCTGTCGTAATCGACGGTACCTTCTAGGGTCAAATTTGAAGTCTGTCGGATTGGAGTGGCCCTTGGTCCCATTACAAAGGTCTTATCCAATGCCTTGGTATCCTCACTTTTCTCTAGAATCGTAGTCGTTTTCAGTGTTTCGTCCTGAATGGCTCTGGACTTGACCTTGTCCCTGTTCATGCTCTCAAAGGAAGTCTTAGTATCATGGAGCTCCTCAACGAGGACCTGGCCTGTCTTCAGAACCTCCTTCTTGTCTAGTTGGTCCTTGTATGTGTCCGTGTAATCAATGGAGGACGTACTCCCGGAAACATTCATCACATCATTCCGCCTTCTAAAGTCCGTGAGTGACTTATCAGCCTGTGTCTGCGTAATCTCATTGAAATGGAAGGTTTGGTGATCCGTGGAAGTTGTGGAACTCCGAACTTTCTCATCAACTTCGACGGTGTCTCGGGAAGTGCCGGAAGATACCCGAGCCGTCTTGATTTCAGTGACGGACTTAACAATGTTCTCGGTTGTCTCAACCCCAGACTGACCGATCCGGACCGTTCCGCTCGAAATCTCCTCCTCATGCACTGCCTTGACTCTTGAGCGAGCCAAGGTGGACTCAATATCCAGGCCATAGACTGAGCTGGCAGTTGTAAGTTTCTCCAGCTCGGCCTGGGCCTGACGCTGATCCACGGTTTGACCCATGGACGTCCTCGACTGTGAGACAACGGTGATGCCTTGAACGTCCCCGTAGTCGTGGATTGTTCCGCTCGAGCTTGTTTCGTAGGTGGAACCTCGGACGCGGGTTGGGCCTGTCTCAGGTCGGACGACTGTGGTTGTAGTCGTAGATATGTCCGTGACATTGTCTGTGAACTTTGACGTGCTTGATTTGTGATCTGTTGTTGATTCGGAAGTTTCACTCCTATGAATGTTCGTCGAAGAGGATTGGTTGTCTGTGAACCTGGATCTGGTAGGCGCATTAGGTACGCTAGGCCCGGACCTTCCGTAGTCATCCCGTGTTGTGCTCCTTTGAGTAACCGAGTCATCAGTAAGCTTGTCTCCGAGCTGTCTGAGAGACGAGCTGGACTCTTCGATAATGCGCTCACTCTCGCTGATTTGCTGCTGCCCTGAAGTTCGTGTTGTATGAACTGAGGAAGACAAGTTCGAAGAATCTCTCTGATTTTCCTTGGCTAGGGTTGACTTCAAAGATTGTTCGTAGAATCCAGGCTCGGCCGGAATGGTTTCCAGTTTTCCGCCACGGAGGATCTTTCGAGGACCTGCTGGCTCTTTACCGATAGTACCAGGACCGGCTGAAGTCAGACCCGGTGGCTGGGTACCGCTGGGACCTGTACCGAACGGCTTCCCGTCGCTGGAAGAGGTGACGTCTCGAGAGGACGTACTGGCTCGTATGGTTTTACCATCAGTTCCAGTCGTCTCGATTGATGACTTCTGGTCTAGTATTTGACTTCTCTGCTCAAACCGCTGAGTCTCGTGATCAGTTTCGAGTTTCTGAGTTGAGACGGAAGAGCTAGTCATGGACCTCCCTTCAGAATAAGTATGAGAACTGTCATACGGGACGTCAACAAGCTTCCCGCCCCGGAGTTGCTTTCGCGGTCCCGACGTCTCCGACTGCGGGTATCTTCTGCCCCGGGGTCCGCCGGATTCGGAAACCAGATCCTTCGAAGTTATATCAGTTCTCAATGTTCCACCATCCGTTCCAGTTCTTTCAGTAGAAAAGCTTGAATCAGAGGTCTTTGTGGTATGCTCAACACGCTTACTCTCCTGCTCACTCTTATGCTGCTGTGAAGAATATTCGGATTGATGAATGGACGATGTGTTTAGACCGCTAGTTCTAGCGCTGTCGAATGTAGACGTATTAATACTTCCGTCCCCAAGTTGCGCTGATGGTTCCAAAGGCAGCATACTAGTGAAAGGCGTCCCGTCAGAAGTAGATGTAACCTCCCGAGACGAAGTGCCAGTCCTGACCGTTTGGCCATCAGTTCCAGTTTTTTCCAAGGACGACCGCTCCTCTCTCGAACTGTCACTCTGTTCAAACCGCTGCACATCCGAGCCGGTTTGCTGCTGTGAAGATGAATAGCTTGATTGAGCCATTGAGGAAGATGAGGATCGAAGGGCTTCGGAGTAGGTTCGAGAATGGTCAGGTACATCAACAAGCTTCCCGCCCCTCAGTTGCTTCTTCGTCTTGGAAGTCCCCTGGAGTTGTGACAAGAACTGACCTTCCCCGCCTTCCAAGCCAGTGGATTGGAACGCGGTTGAGTCCGTGGCTTGTTGCTGAGTACTACTCGACATCATTGATGAGCTCAGCTGCTGTTGGGAAGTCGTGGACTCTGAAACGCTTTTACTGAAGCTGGAGTCGAGGGTCCGCTCCTGTGACCCAGCCCTGTATTCCTCATGCATGCTGAGGCCCCAACTATCATTGGGGCCACCGGTCCCAGTTCGTTCTTTAATCAGGCTCCGGCTCTGAAGCCCAGCCGCAGAATCATCCAACGAGCCCGCCTCGTCCTGCCAATGGACATGGTCCTGGTGCTTGAATCTGGAAGGAAATAAATTATATATCAAATAAATGGATTGTATTTTCCGTGGCGGCAAAAGTACGGTTTTTTAAGGAAATAGGGCCAATCGAAAAAAAAAAACGGTTTGCGGTGGCTAAGTTGACATCAGCGGAAGTGTGTGTCGTGGTCAGGCTAGGTTAGGTTAGGCTACTGTGGGATAAGTTAACGATGTAGTTAGGACGATTCAAATACAGGGGATCTACTTCTAAGTAACATAGGAAGCGACAAAGGAGGCAACATAGTATGACGTGGGACGTGCTCCGTACTTTAACCCCTCAAATGAAATATTGCCCGCCAACATCTACATATCTGCATATATCCACCGAAATCTATATTTTTGCGGCCAGTAAATAAATGCCACTTGAGACATAGTTAAGTTCCTAATGTGACGCACCTTTTCTGCTCCTCAAGATCCTTCTCACGAAACTCTTCACGATAGGAAGAGCTGAGCTCCATTTTCTCTCCACCCTCAACACGAAGTGCAGTCTGGGGCCTTTTCATTTTTTGTCTCTCCACCTACGCGAATGGAAAGGAGATTGAACTCATTATGGATGTAATTATATACTTTTTGAATAAGATTTCCAAAAACATTCCGCAAGAAATGTAAAAGACTATAAAAATGCACTGCATATCCTTATTTGGAATCTTGTAAGTAGGACCTACCTGTGAGTACGCCTTGTACTGTTCCCGGCTCTCCGTCGAGCCGCATTCGGAGGAATGAACCTGGAGCTCTGAAGTAACGTGATCAGTCCCTATGTAGTTATTGTGTGGGCATCGGTGACGCCTACAAGGGTAGATAAACAATACAGAATATTAGTATGTTGATTATATAGGAGTTCACCGCGATCAAAAGATCAAAAAATACTTATTATTAACAATTATTATGATAACCCGAGAAGGGCAGCTAGGATAGCCGGTTCTATGCCAAATATGCCCTGGTAAGTTACCGACTTTGTATATGAATTCAACAATTAAATCATAACTAACCTAAACAAAAATTATACCATTCGAGCTCCTTGGCTTAAATATCTGGCTAAAAATTGTTAAATGAATCCTTAGCCCAACGTCTTTGAGCGCATTGCATAAATTGACGGGATACCTAAGAACTCATGCCAAACAACTACAATGTTACTAATAATGAGATTTAGGATATCCATAACTCGGAATACAACTTGCATTGGAAATCAATATTAACTATTTGGGCCTTCCGAATAAGAATCAGCCTATGCAGAGAGTTGAGCCCGAACCGCAGAAGAGAGTATCAATTACAGTGCCCAGCCTGAAAAATTAATGAATTCCCTATGCAATCCAAGCCTTCGGTCGATTCCTACTCACTTAATTCCTGAAACCTGAAATAGGACTCTTCGGCTTCCATCACCGAATACTCAAATCATATTTCCTTCCTGCTTTTCTACATAGCTAGCGCGTGTAGTACAATACTGATGACGTGATGACGATATTTCTTCATGTCAGTAGCCAGCAGGTGAGAGGAGTAACCTGAGATGTATTTGGACTCCAAATATTATGGTGGCATGCAGAGAACTTATTATTATTACAAGCCTTATTCGATTAGGTATACGATTTGCAGTCTTATGTCCTTCCAGCCTGAGAGGTAATAAAAGCTGCCCAGGAGACGACAAAAGCCTCTCAGGCCCATCAGCCGAATCAGACCAAAATTGCATGGCTATTAACCTTTAGTTTTACCATAAATGGGATCAGAGGAGACGGAGGCGTTCATTTATCATCATCAACCCACAATCACAATTGCTACTACACAGGAATAGCTGACTCAATTAACCAGAGAAGAAAGTGCCATAAGGGGTAGTTAGGTAAATTCCTGTGCAGCGCGGATTCAGAAATTCCAACCTGATGAATAAAGGATGGCTTTTCAATACGTTTTCGCTAACGTGCATAATCAGAGAAACACGGTCTTACAGGTGTCCATAATATGTTTAATTCAATATGTGCATAAATAGTACTTGAACACTTACAGATATTATTTAGCTGGATTATAGTATGTAGGCATAACTTGGAGGAATATTATTTAATGCCAACCTTAATTTCGTTTTAAAGCCATAAATGGTAACTTTTGAGCTGTACAAAATGCAGCAGTCTGAATTGTAAGTTGTAAGTTAAAGAAGGCAACTAGGGCACAGCTGCCAGTTTCATGGCTTTAATATGCAAGCTCGATACTCGGCCTCTATATAATAACATGCATTAAATTACATTGATACCGGAGGTCAACCGAAAGGTTGCTTGCATAAATATGCAATATACACAAAGACGCTTCAGATTACCCGCATAAATACGTAGTGCCAAATCGACGAAATGAATTGTACATATATGAAAATATAACTCCCCCGTTTTCAGGGAATACAAAATCCGAGCTTACGAGTAATAATCTAAGCCTAAATGAGTATTCGCCAGGTAACACAACACGCGATTTGCTAATCATCGCTCAATAATTATTACAATGGCGGGCCCGGAACAGATGGCCTAAAACTGAGCTCAAGGTTCAACTAGTCAAAATTGCTGAACTTTATTCGGGTTTTGGTATATCATATATAGATACAAATAGTTAACTGTTTTAATTGTAATTAAGGAATCCAGGTTATATTTACCTGGCCAAGAATTTTGCTCACAGACAGTTTACAAATTGATTTTTAAATTGAATAAATAGTTTATCTTATATTTTCTAAATAAATCTAGAAACTGAAGGCTCGATTGAAAATCCCGAAGATTTTTGGGTAATGGGTCATATAATCATGTGCGAAATTCAGGTGCGAAATTCGGTGAAAATAAAGTCGCAAACATTACTCTTTCAAATAATCTGCACACAAACTTTTGCATGAATATTTACTTCGCATAGTTTAATACTGTACGAGTGTTATCTTCCTTATGTATCGCAGAAATAATTATAAAGTCCAGCACAAATGACTGACATTCCCTGCGTCCACAAAAACTATTAACCATGAAAAGGTTGTCAGGCCTGAAAACAATTGCCACTAACATGCAAGGCCAGATTAATTATTTACTTAAGCCCAGTTATGCTTATACCTGTCTGAAAGATTTAAATGCTTCATAAGTTAACACCAGCAGTATCTTGAATCCAAAGTCAGCTCAATTTCAGTGCTAACAAGCCCCTACGCCAAAGCCGTTTTTTTTTAAACAATGAGTTGAGAGATTATTTTTACTGTACGAGCATCTCCCTTCATCAACATAAATATTTATTTAATCAGACAAATGGCATAAGCTGTCCCCTGCAACCCCCAAAGACTTTAATACTCGCCTTGCATAGCAATAAAGTACTTGTATTGCACATAAGGCGCAGTTCCACGATTCCGTTGACCCTAACCCTCTACCCCCGATTCATGAATACAAAAATTATGTGCACAAACACAAAGTACTATACATAGGCTAAAACAACTACAGTAATGAAAAACGAGTGCCGTAAATACAATGGCAATGACTAGTGCTGGACATAATGCCGCACAGAAATTTTACAAAAAAAAAAAAAAGTGCCCAAAACGTAATTTGGCCGAATACAATATTTCCACCAAGGAATTCGCTAAACGGGTATTTCGCCAAAAGACCCCGCTACCCAACCACTACTGGAGACAAAAAATTCTAGCCCAAGTTGGGATTAATTTAAAGGGTTAAACAAATTATGATTCCATTTGGCCTAGAACTTGCTCGCGTCATTCCTTCATCAAGTTTAATAGCCCCTAAACATAAATAACCCACTCAGGCCTGCTATTAATCAATGGAGTATGCTCTCCTCATCCTCAATTCCCAATTGCTTTCAATGCCGTACAAATTACATGTAAGTACACGAATGCATATGCAAGTCAGCCCGTCAGTTTACATTTATTTCGTGTTATTTGGACTGCTAACAAAGAGAGACAGTGGGCGTCTATTGTTGAAGCCAAGCACCATGCATTCTTTCCGCTGACCTTGATTTAAGGGATGGACATGACATCATCTCCACAACAATGGGACGGTGGAGCCGTACGGCCACACCACCCAAGTTCCTTTTTGGACATCAGCCCTATAATCTCTGAACCCTGAGCTCTCTTGGACACACCTCAGGATGTTTTGGAAGGGAAGATCCTGCCTATCAAAATGCTGGTGAAATTCGTGCAGATGCCAAATGCTGATAGTCAAACAAAATAGTTTCTTATAACTTGGAGCTGAAGATGTTAAGATAAGGCACTTATAGAGCCGCAAAAAAGGACAAAAAATGCACTTTTGTTCATCTACAATTCATTAGGAGTCAAATATGTAGTAGAATATTGCATGCTATGTAAATAGCAGGATACCTGCTGAAAGCCTGGCGACGTGGTGAAGAGATGCGTAACGAAGATTTGACTCCCGGCAGAAGAGTTATGACATTACTAACACACTCGGCTCATAATAATACTGCACAAGGTATTAGGCAACCTTCAAACCTGGCCAAGGCTTCAGCCTACCTACTCTACACATAAATTGGCATGATTTAATGACGGACACATAATGTGGAGCCATGAGCCATGCAGCCTAATAATGAGATACACATTACAAGCGTCTAGGTTACCCATATTTAAAATCCGACACGCTCCTGTATTTTAAATTACTTGAGTGTCTATCTGTACAATAGAAGTCCCTTATTTAGTAGTATCTGAAATTAAATACTCTAATAGAAGTTGCCATTAATATTCGGCCTAAATAAGGCAGACCGTCCGCGTCAAGTTAACTTGAGTAGATTCTAAATTATAGCTTCAGGATTCGCAAGATGACAAAATAGTAGGCTCCATTCAAATGCTAATTCTATTTTTTACAAAGATGAAGTAAATGCCCACAATGAAAACGAAAACCTCCGTAGTATTTCCCTGCACCTGTTCTCTGATTTATGGTTTGAAACTATTAGCTGAGCCAAGACTGTTTGTCCAAGAGGAACGTTTATGACTCTGCCTGGCTGCTTACGATACGATATCTATGTGCTGTAAATACATACGTACATGTACGAGAGAAAGTCGCCCTCTCAAAAGAAGCTAAGGTGGGCGAAATTTTTGACCAAATATGGACAGCGCTTTAATAGAGGACGTGATTTGGAAACGTACACCTGGGTCACTATTGCATAGATGTCATGAGAACATTCTGGAAATCGGGGGAGTCCTGGGATTCTCATAAACATGTCACCCGACTCCAGTAAGGAGATTTACAGTATTTGCTATAGATAAAAATACACCTCCGCTTCTCAGAAAGCTTAGCTTGTGGGGGCAGATGAGGTAAGAATTATCGAGGACTACTCTTAAGCTGTGTGGCTTTGTGTTTGGATTTGGGGTGCAGGTTGCCGGTTTAAGAGAGGTTGCTCAAGGTAATGCTAACAATGTTGTGAGTTTAGAAAGTTACGACAAATAGTTGGGAAGGGACGAGAACTCAATTAAAACATTAATCACGAGTAAGAGTAAGGAACATACATAAAATATATGATTTAATGGCACTTCCACACAACAATACGGAACTCAGTGTTCCTCGTCGTTATATCTTTCTATAGGATCCAATATTGGAATCAAATATTAGGGTTTGTCTTGGTGCAGGCCTCTGTGTCCAATTAATAATATATAACGACTTCTGATCTGATATCAATTTACCAATAATCCATACAGGAATAAAAGCGCACTTCACTATTACTCCTTCTATTTGTATGCACTTTGAAAAGGGCAGCCAAAGCAAACTACTATAGAATATTGGGAAATTATTCACCACGGCATATCAAATCGGAAGTGATATGAAACTTTTATTATCAACGGAAGATATGAATATACTTTTATCATGCTAACGGATGTACTAATAGATTTCTGACATTTTGGGGCTGGTAACTGTGACCCGGCAGCAAGGTTGAGAAATATTCACAAATGAATTCAAATATGTTGAAAAGTAGGGATGTGTATAGCTTCATTGGCTTTGTTCTACTAGTGTATGTGTATAACACCTATTACCGGCCAAGAGTGAAGACTTTGTGTGAACGCCTCTTTCTGGCATACTCAAACTTCATTTGAATCTTTTGCCACGTTGTTATTACACATGGAGATAGAGATTGCTGTCGCAATTTCAACTCTATTTCGAGTCGATTTTAGAAAAATACATTGAAAGTTAGGTTAGGTTAAGCAACATATTTAGTTCCGCTAGGTCGTATGTAATTCTTACTTTGCGTACGTTGTAACCCAATCTAACCTAACCTAACATTAATATATATATATTTGTTAACAATATATTATTATATTTAGTCCAGAACGCCCTATCTCTATAACCCACGATGACTTAAAATTTGCACAAGCAA
>JAQFZY010001485.1:0-15420 GCA_034696285.1 Hypogastrura burkilli | reverse complement strand
TTAATTTTCAAAATTTTGCCATTACATAAAAGTTTCAACTAAGACTGACACTGCTGAAATTTATACTATAAGTAGTAGTGAATGAATACAAAATTTTGAGATATACGGAATTTCAAAGTGCCCATGGGAAAGTTTTCTTTTTTAATTTTCAAAATTTTGCCATTACATAAAAGTTTCAACTAAGACTGACACTGCTGAAATTTATACTATAAGTAGTACTGAATGAATGCAAGATTTTGAGATATACAGAATTTCAAAGTGCCCATGGGAAAGTGTTTCTTATTTATTTTCAAAATGTTGCAATTACATAAAAATTTCAACTAAGAGTGACACTGCTGAAATTTTGAAAATTAAAAAAAACACTTTCCCATGAGCACTTTGAAATTCTGTATATCTCAAAATTTTGTATTCATTCACTACTACTTATACTTAGTATAAATTTCAATAGTGTCACTCTTAGTTGACATTTTTATGTAATGGCAAAATTTTGAAAATTAAAAAAAAAAAACTTTCCCATGGGCACTTTGAAATTCTGTATATCTCAAAATTTTGTATTCATTCACTACTACTTATAGTATACATTTCAGGAGTGTCACTCTTAGCTCAAATTTTTATGTAATGGCAAAATTTTAAAAATTAAAAAAAAAACTTTCCCATGGGCACTTTGAAATTCTGTATATCTCAAAATTTTGTATTCATTCACTACTACTTATAGTATAAATTTTAGTTGAAATTTTTATGTAATGGCAAAATTTTGAAAATTAAAAAAAAAAACTTTCCCATGGGCACTTTGAAATTCTGTATATCTCAAAATGTTGCATTCATTCAGTACTACTTATAGTATAAATTTCAGCTGCGTCATTCTAAGTTAAAATTTTTATGTAATGGCAAAATTTTGAAAATTAAAAAAAAAACAATTTCCCATGGGCACTTTGAAATTCTGTATATCTCAAAATGTTGCATTCATTCAGTGCTACTTATAATATAAATTTTAAAAGTGTCATTTAAAAAAAAACATAATTACGAATTACGAAGTTGGCCCAATGAGGTTAAATTAATTAAATACACTTACATTTGGATGTATCCATGACAACCATTTCAAATTTTGAGTGTTATACATCCGTTACTACTGTATTGCATGCTTTTGGAGTATTTTTGAATATTTTTTTATTCAAAATGAGTGTTGGGCTAGGTTGAGGTTCGGAGGGGTGCTGGGTTGGGTCCTCGGTTCGGGCCATAGTATTCCTCTAACTTCACACTCATGGCCTCGGTTTCGAAATTAGGGTTTCCAGATTTTACAATTATATCCACCTACAGTACATCCTATTCCGATATAAACATGTACATGTACAGATCTGTCATAGACTGGTAGTTAGTTCACAGTATAATATAATATGTAATATGGTATGGGTAGCACAATAACTCCTAATATTTTAAAATAATAAATAATTTTACAGGTTCATCTTCATGTGAGTTGGAGTTCAGAGTTTGTAACTTAAACCTATAGTACTGAGAGCGAGAGTAAGAGTAACCACCAAGCTGTTGCAGTCCGATTAGTTATTTGATTTATCAAGAGTTTATACAAGCATACGTACGTATATCAATATACAGTGAAATTAAACTAAGGACGTAAGTACTTGTCAAACTCTAGTCAAGCGCAAACACTAAGCATAAGTTGGATGCGTGGAAGGTGGTAGAGGCTTTAGAGTTTATCCAAAATCTTAATTGTGCCTATCAATTTCGGGTTTTACGTTTTTGACTTATTCCGCGTTCCACGGTGTATTCGTGTAATCTAGCTTTTTTGTACTCATGTCTTGGCAATCATTATTTTATCCCTAACCCGTTGACATATTTGGTTATGCGCGGCAAAAAACGGACAAAAACCTCCTAAATAATCCATCTAAGATTACTCACGCAAATTTTCAGGATGATCCATCCATAAACGGCTTAAAAAAAGTGGGAACTTTGATACTGAAAATCGTCGAATTCGGCATTTCGTAGGTACCACTCCCGCCCAAGGCGGGGACCTAAATAAAATTCTACAACTTTGGATTTTAAACGTCCATACACTACTGAATAACTGCCCAAAATTTTATTTCGGTTTTCCGACCCATCGGACAATTTTTTAATTCGAATGGTCGAAATTCTGGAGACCTGCTCCAGCTTTGTTTCTTTGGTTGACATGCTCCCTTACCTCGCACTTATGCCAAGACGCCGTATACATACAAACCGACTTCTACATTTATTCCTACATTAAAATTTATTTACAACATGGACGGGGGGGAAATTTTTTTAGCAGTAAAATTACATACGAGAGTAACTACTCGGCGCTCTTATCCATACACTTGGAGCATGGGCGGGAGTAACTTTTACTTTCCTTATTTTTTATTTCAAAGAAACATTACCTGCGAGAGTAACTGCTGCATACTTTTACCAACGGACTTAAAACATAGCGAGAGTAACTTTTAATTTCCTTAGTCATGCAGTAGTGCAGCCGAGTTTGTTTAAGGCAGAAGGGTCTCCCTGGCCTGGGCTTGAGTTAGCATTGGTTTCGGCTAGGAACAACTTTTATATATTGACCTTTGCGGGTCAAGACGCATCTCACTTGATTCGGAATACAATGTTCATCGCACTGTTGTCGACTTGTCGCTCAGTCCATTTAGGTGTTTGAATGCCTCTTTTTTTAATAATAGCCAACAAGCCCGCGCTAACGCGGAACGACTAACTATGTCTTCCAATTATTTCCAGGGGTGCATGGACAAACATTATCAGTAGCACCACTAAAACAAAGGCACATATGGCCCATACACCCTAGAAATAATTTGAAGCCGTAGTTAGTCGTTCCGCGTTAGCGCGGGCTTGTTGGTTAGTCAATAAGAAAATTTTAAGTTGTTAACACGCGTTCGACTAATAATATGTCAAACCAACCCATATAATTCTAACATGTAAATATCTAATACAAAATATAATACATGTTACTAACTGGAGTGTTTATGTTTGCTTCACAATGGATAATTTGATACACGGCGGACACGGCTAAAAGTGTCGCATTTCTCGGCATTCGACAGGATCCCGTCCTGAGCCTCTGCCACAGTCGTTTGAATCTTTGGATTTAACCAAATGGCCTATGGGAGTTTGAAATGTAGATATACTGGACAATACTCAAGTGAAAGAATAATTAACTTTAATGTAGTGCAGAGTAGTACGTCTGTCAGTGTTTTCAGTAATCAATAAACAAAAAAAAATGAGATGTGTTCAGGCTTGCTTTACTTAAGCTACTTACCATTTCATATTTAAATTAAATATAAACTCGCTTCACTGGGCTACATTTGTTGATTTCATTTATGTCAAATGTTTCGCGTTGGTATAGGTATTAATATTTATTTATTTAATTTGAATTGAATTAAGCAGTACATAATACAAAATATTGGTTTATTTGAATTTTGAATACGAACACTAACTCAATTGTAGCATAGTCATTTCTTACTAGATACTAATATTTAAGCTTATACGCTTAGGATTAGTCGTGGAAAATTTCAAAATATAGCAACTAGAGCGTCCCGTGTTTATTCTATTTACATATCACTTGATTTTTGAAGATATACTCTCGTTGGCGGTTGTTAATGATTTCAGGTTAGAAATCTGTAGGTACTGAATGTTTAATTTTTTCAAGCCAGCATACTATGTGTTAGTATTCTGGATGGAAAGCAGCTAAAATATACAAAGACTTCAGTATCTTACGTAAGCAAAGTTTAAATTCTTGTACCATTTTTGGTTCGTTTCTATCTACCGCATCTCTGCTATCTGTGATGTAGAGGAGAGTTTTGGCGAGGAATAAACTGTGTCTCAGGGAGGTGACAGGAAGAAGAGTTTTTATGTTGAGTCTCCGCCTTCTTCAATTTCTCCATGTTCTGTAAAAGCACTATATTGTTAGGGTCCTGATCCAACGCGGCATTGTAATGGTTCCAAGCGTCTTTGAATTTGCCCTGTGAAACAGTTCGTAGAAAGATTTATTACTCAAAGGCGGGTCGAGAGTAATCTTGAGACTGCACTAGTGAGAGTTTGCTTTGTTCTAGGATACTCATACGAGTAGCTACAGGCAGGCGTATCAAGGTGGAGAGAAAGCCGATAGACAAGTTTACCTGGACATGATAAATAGCTCCAAGGTTTAGATGTACGTGGGTTACTATGTTCGAAGACACCGTGTACTTCTGCTGCATACAAGAATCATTCGATTTCACGAGCATTTTCACGGCTGTCTGATAGCTCTGTAAATCAGGTAAATAATGTTTCGCAAGTTTAGTTTAGACTCCGGTCTATTCGGCTACTCCTATTTTATAAGGACATAGGTACCTAAGGCCACAGGGTACAAGTTAAATAATATGAATTTATTATGACTTGACGCATTTCCAGATTTTTGTGTTTCTCTAACGCTAAGATTTTACATTAAGGTAGCTTTCTTTAACTGGTAAATTGAAAGGAGAGCCTGTCCCAAATTCCCCGCAGTTCAGGTGTAGCCTAGAGCGGGGAATTAAGTGGAAGAACGGGATCCTCCAAATCCAAAATGTAATCTGTATGTATCTTCTTCATCAAAAGAACTGTTGTTGATCTCGTATACCAAAGAGCTCATTTACATTTAAATTCATTTTGGGCCATTCTAGGCCATCCCATAGAAATACATAGCTTGTACGTGTGGGTATGGGTAATGGAACTTACTGTAATGGCTGTGTCGAGGTCTTCCAAATCCTTGGACAGATCTCCATGGAATGCATGAATGGGCGCACAGCTTATGTCGGTCTGGGAGCAGGTACGCTGGATGGCTAGCTGGATGTACCTAACGGCATCGTTAGTCCGATTCAAATGACTGTAGAGAATGGAGAGCTGGTGGAGGACCTCACGTTGTGTAGCATTCGTTTGCTCCATCACAGAGAGCAGAAGGGCTTCGGCCTCCACGTATTTCCGTAAATGCACATGGGCCTGAGCCTGGAGGAACAGAAGTTCGGGTTAAATTATAACTAAAAACTCCTCCATATAAGTAGAACTTCGGGTTCCGGGAAGGTCTTCAACGTTTGTAAATATTCAATAACTGTGAAGAATCTAGTATAAGAATTCATTCAAGAATGTCTTTGCAATTACAAGTTTGACTCTTTGTCCGAACCAGAAGTGGGGTGGGGTTGGTTCTAAAATTTAATTTATAAAGCATAGATCCCAGTACTGGTCATAATGCGTGCTCTGTACCAGGAAGGAAGGAGGGGATAGGAGAAAGGTAGAGATAGACGGGAGGGCTAGGATAATGTGAGATGGGAGATGAAGGGATTCCGGGAGTTTGAGCGCCTTTCTCTTAGTCCTGAAGGATCATTAGGGTGAGACTGGCGGGGTAGTCATAGGTTGTCGAAGGGGAGTTAGGAGGAAGATTTACATCCAGACTACTGACAAATGCTCCCAAATGCCTTCATCAGCTCACTCACCAAGTGCACTTTTACGATCGCATCATTTGGTCGGAGCTGGAGAGCCTCTATGAAGAGGGTCTCGGCCTTAATAGGACGCCCTGTATTAAGATACAAGACTCCTAATCCATCCTTGGTCTGCGGATCGTCATCTTGGAGCAGGGCCCTGGAAAACAAGAAGGATCATCCTCCGCACTAATATTCTTTCCCGCTTGTCCCGGTGTCATTAGATTCTCATCACCATCGTACTCCAGGCTAATGGGGTCAACGTCACTCAGGCCCGGGACCCTCTCAATGGCCCAAACCAAACTGGTCTCTTGGAGATCCATATAGGACCAATTTGAATGAGAGAGCCTCTTGGTATTTTTGGGATTTGTGGAGAGGGGCAGGGGCAGGGGCAGGGGCCTGTTATTAACCAACCTCTGATATAGGGATTCCGCGTTGTCGTTAAGCTTTAACTTTTTCATCAGTCTGGCCGTGTTGAGAAGAGCCACTGTGTGATTTGCATCTCTAAGTAGGGCTTCTTGGTAAAAGTGTAGAGCCTCCTCCATCCGACCTATGGGGTTGAGCAAATACAAGAATCCCAAAGTATAACTTTTCTCCTTCCCTTCTTCGTCCATGATATGCGTATGGGAAGGCTCATGCCTGTCATCTCTCATTCTCTCACTCACAGCCTCTCTCTCGGCTCTAATATACAGCCCGTGATACAGCCCAGCCATTCTCGCAGTCATTCCATACTTTATAGGCCGAGCACTCTTTGCTGGCTCAGAGACCCTCACCAATTTTCTGGAGAAAGGCTGCATAGTTGTTGAGATGGTCCGCATTGTCCGGGTCGAGCCGGAGGATTTTTAAGTGTATGTATCTGGCTTTGGTTTGGTGTCCCAAGTCCGCATACATGGCGGCAAGGTTAGTCAAGGCATCCCCGTTATTTGGCTCCAGCTCCAGGGACCGCTCCATCAGGCGGACGGCAATCCCCGTCTCTCCCTGTTGACTAAGAAGGGAAAAGGACGTTAGGAGTGAGTGAAGGGAATACGGGATAAGATCCCTCCCTCCCACTTTTTCCGGGTATGGAATTGAGTGGTGAGTTGGACATTAAATTAAAACAAATTATGTGTCAGACTGGGTGAGGAGATAAGGCCAGGATCGCTGTTCTGGAACCCTCCTGGACTCTCACCTGCTTTCTCCAAGCCAGGGAGGGAGGAGGCTCTGTATGGAATATTCGTATTAGCCCGATCTGACCAACTCCTCCCCCTAATCCCTTCACTTCTCAATGGATGGTCTTTTGGCATTTGGCATTTGGGCCCTGCTGCTGGCCTAAACTTGAGGCAATATATAACCGAGGAGGGCCGAGGAGTGTGATTCTTGAAGGGAAATTGATGATTATAACATTATAAGACGGAAGAGGGGCTTTTCGTGGGCTGGGGCCGGCTAGCACTCTCAGCTCACCCCACAGACCAGATGGACACAAGCCTATCGCTTATGCATTCATCAATTCCATTATCGGGGTGCCCAGGCCGAGACAGCTTCAGTTCGTGGTCCACTTATTCTCCGGATCCATCTGTACTTTGGTCTCCTGAAAGGAAACCCGTCGTCCTCCCTTCACTTTCTTTCATTTGGTCCTACCCTACTACTGGTCCCTTTCTTTCTCAATATTATGCCTCCGACTCCTTTTCCAGCGACTCCGCCTTGAGACTTGAGACGATGGGAGGGCTCTATTTAGCTCATAGCGTATTCTATTGGGAAACGGAATGAGTCCCTGAGCTCATCCCGGCTCAATAGTTCGGTTTTGGATTCTCATTAGTAAGGGCCTGGCGACTGACTTCGTAGATGAGTTAGGTGGTGTGGGTAGTGGAATTAGAAATTAGAGTCCATAGGGAGTATGGACGTATTGGATCCGGATCTGGACCTCCCGTATTTATCTAATGATTTGTATGTACATAGAAGCTAAGGACTCCGAGTCCATATCCCTTATCCTTCCATTAGGTTTCGGAATAAAGTTGTGGAGACTTTCTTCTTTCACTCCCCATATCCTTCCTCCGTTCATGGCTCAATCATGATAGTTTAGAAAAGGGCTTAAGTGGGCCCTGCCCTGGAACCAGCCCAGAAAAAAGAGCTCTCTCTCTCTCTCTCCTCATTCACTCACTGTCTTCCTGCTGCTCAATGAAGGGGAGGAGAAGTCTTTCTCGAGCTGAATAGGCCCCTTAAACAGTCCATGAGGCCGGGCGGAAGGGTCGTGGGGTCGTCGGCGGCGTAGGGAATTACGGATCAAAGCCCTTAGAATTCAAGAATTCTTGTTTGGATTTAGACGACTGTTCGGGATTGTGGTGGAGAGGGAGGACTTGGAAATATTGAGGAAGATGATGGAACTAATTCTGGTAGGAGAGAAAGCTTAAAGTGAATTATTGGGAGGGGGGAAAGTGCAGGGCTTGGCGGAATTCGTGTTTGGAGGCCATTGGGAGCAGCCAGGAGGGAAAAGAATGGGCGGCGGAAAAGAGTCATGATGAAGTGAGATGGTGATGGTGGGCACTGTAATAGAGTCTCCCTGGGTCTCAGCATGGAGGTTCCGATGATTACATCTCTCTTTTTTGCTGATGAGCTATAATTCTTATACGCGGGCTTGTGTCCCGCCTTCCTCCATAAAGGCCTGTACTCCCAATTTTTAAGTCCTCTCGCCTCCCCTTTTGTTCCCATTTGGAATCCTTCCAGGTAACGTTCTGAATTTCCGAAGTGATCATTATAAGTTATTTACTCGGCCCCTCCTCCCCTTCCTCTGCCCGTCGGACCGTCTTTAATCGACCGACACTTCCTTGGCGGGCAGACTAGGCGGCGGCCTCTGAAATATGCATGTCTTATCTTCCCAGCACCAGCCCCGGCCTTCAGGACGGACTCACTTATTCATGACTAGCTGGGCGGGAGCGGATCTAGACTGTCCTCTACCTGGAACCCAAAACTTCATATTTGACTCTCTGCTTCCGCCTGTCACTCCGGGAGTCCGGACAGCCTCCATCAATTATTCCAACATCCGCTTTACCCTTTCTAATATGACCAACTATTAAGCCCGTCCACCAAAGATACTCTCACTTTTCACAAAGACTAATATTTAGGACCTACATATTTATGCAGATGTAGACGTTATGGATCAATTTGGTTGGTTAGGTTAGGTTTCGTAAGGTTACATTGGGTCAGGTTAGGTTTTAGAGAAGCAGAGATGAACTTGAGGTGAAAGTAAGATACGTGAATTTAGTTCTTATTTCGGATAACTCGGTTTGTCTCAGTTTTAAATCACAGGATGGAAATAATTGTAATATTTAAAAGGGATGGGATGTGGATGGGAGAACTCAGCCTGATATGCCCATTGGGACAAGTTGAATCCGGACGGGAGTTATTACTTCAAATTAGAATGTCCTCAATTCTGCATGTCAGGAGCGGTGGGAGATAATTTGTGGAGGGGTGGACGAAATTGAAGTTAACATTTGTAAGGCAGACTATAAATACATACATATACATACATATGTACTAGGTACTTACTTATTGCCCCTTCAAAGGATTTCCTGTAAGTTGCATGCACTTGCGGAATGCGTGAGTTCTGACTTACTGTTTGAGGTTGGCCAGGTTGAAGAAGGCATGGGCATGGGTTGGGTTGATCCGGAGAGCCTGTTGAAAGTGAGCCTCGGCCTCCGATGAATCGTTGAGTAGGGTTCCCAGGTTATTGTTAGCACTTGCATGATGAGGCCACAACCTGCAGAAATAAAATCCAGGCGGCTCGGGAGGCCCATCAACTCAGCATTAGATTATAGGGGCCGGGACGTAATGAGAAGGGCCCTCGAATCCTGCTCAAGGCAGGGCACAGGTTATTAGGCGATCAACAGGCGGCTTGGGCCTAGTAAACCAAAACTAATTTTCTTTCCCTTAGATCACTCCGAACGTAATGCTCCTTTGAAGGGCGGAGGCGGGAAGGTTCTGTTTCGATCCAGTTATGCTCTTCCCAGACGATATGCTTCCCATCTTCCGGAAACCCGTCTCTGAGTTTCCTACGATTTTCTGCCTCATTTTCTTTTACATCTGGACCTTGACTAAAATTAGTCTCTGGATTAGGGACCTACAATTTCTTTTTATTATTCATGCTGGAGCAGAGTTCGCCCGTGCACACCTCCCCCCCGCCCCCAGGAAAGTATAAGTTAGTGCCCGTTAGGAGAGGTGTCCTGCCCTGTTGTTTAAATCCGTTGTGTACGTAACGCGGACTACGGCGGCCCTACGTAGGTATATGTAGGTGGATACTCCTGGCTTGGGTTCTACTATTAAGGAATGAAATTATGAGTGCTCTCGTGTCCCTCCTGAAGATGAGTTTAGGCCTGGCTTGGTAGTGCCCAGCTTTCTCTCTAGTCTCTGCCTTGCTCTGGTTGGTTTCCCTGGGCCTGTGCGGGCGCGGGAGCCCTGGGTAATAAAATCTAAGAGCAGAATTATTTAGTAGTTTTTGAGCTCGACAGGAATGAAATGTCATATTAGTTGAGTCCTTAAGAGAGAGATATGAGGGTAGGGGCCTCCGCCCGTGCATAATACTGATGAGATTGAGAGAGTCTCCGAGACCCCCAGTCCAGGCAGGCAGGCCCCGGCTCGGACATCAGGAAGTACAAATCATTCTGACTCTGATAGTTCCTAAAACCCAAACAATTATGAGGGCCGAGCCTTGGCCGCCGTATATCAGGCCTGGCCGAGTCCCTGAGCTGAATTCGGAATGTCTTGGAGAAAGGAAGGAAGGTTTAAATAAGAACAGCCCACCGACTCCCTTTGTCTTCCGTCGGAGAGAAAGGAGAACTTTTTGGGAGATGAAAAGAAAGGAGGAGCTAGTAGCGGTTGTCTTTCAATTTTCCCTGCTGTAACTAATGCAAGGCTACATAATCCTTATTTGAGAGAATCCCTAGAGCAAATATGTCTCCTCCTTAATGTATGGAGAGGCATTGGACCATGTAAGGAGTTAGATTCCTATAATGAACTCTCCCTCTCTCTCCCAAAGAAATTCCCATTCAAATTTGTATAATAAATTCAATCAAAGTGAAGAGAGAGAGAAAGAGAGAGACAGGCAGGATAGAGGAGAAGAATAAAGTACGAGGGACACGAGGTCTTCCTATTTCCTTTCCGGTCTTCAACTTTCTCCTCTCTCTCATTTATCCCCGTTCTCCTCTCAGCTATCAATGCTGGAAATGAAGTGATTTCCCTACGCTCTCAATAACCTATTGGAGGGCCTATTGGAGTATAGGGGCTCCCTTCTTTTGGGACGCCTCCCAAAAGCCTTCGTCTATCACCCTGTAAATGGGTCAACTCCCAGATGGCAGACTCAAAGATGGACCTTTATCCTCTCCCCATCACCCTAATTTCCCAACAATGAACAGAAAGTGGGAGAGACTATGGGAGGCCGGATTAAGTTAGTCTAGGCTTTCACGAGATGTGCTTTAAAAAATCCAAAAGTATTTGTCAAGTTTGTCAGATTGGAGTTGGGCCAGGTAAGAGGGAATCCTGTCAATCAGCCCTGCCAGTCGCTCAGGCCTTAGCCCAATACGAAAAGTATCTAAGTGGGGAAGAAGGAATAACCTTTCCCGGCTTCGGGCCTGATTCTGATTCATGCCTCGTGTTTTCTTGTTGACACTGAGAATCGTTTGAGTGGGAGGGAGGATTGGGAGGCAGGAGGGGATCTTAGAGGGCTGAGACAGGACGGAGTGGCCGTGATGAAGAGTGGGGAGAGTCGGGGGAATTGTCTAAATGGACAGGAGGACAGGAAGGGATGAGTGTCGGATTCTAGGCCGTTCGGGAAAGAGTCCAGCCAACACCGGAATTGCCAGAATCGACTTCTGCTCCGGGACTTGTAACAAACTGAGCCAAGAGACTCCAACTTCAAACCTGGTCCCCATACACTCCCTTCTCCCTCCGCCTCAACCAGGAAACTAATTTAATCCTGGTTCCCAGACGGAGTCCAGGGGCTCGAGCCAGGCCACCCGCTCGGCCAACAGAACACAGGCCAGTCCCCATAAAATGTCGGAATATTTAATTACCGACAACACACTACCTTTCGCCCCTGCTCTGACTCTATTCCGCAGTAGGGGTCAGGACCAGAATTTGCCCACGGGGCTGTCTAAGGGCCCGGACTACTCAGATTTAATCCAAAGAGCCGGGTCATTGAATTCCTGTCCCCGCCTTAATGAAAAAGGATATGTATATATGGAGAAAGTTGACTGTTGGGTCCCTTCTTGGGTGCTAAGCTACTGTGCCCTTTGATGGGCTAGCCGTATCTAAAACGAGTTACTATGACTCCGTCTCAAGTTTTCTCAAATGCGGATTTTTAAAGGAAGAGTTAGAGTGGGCCTTGGAAAGTTTTGGGCTTTTCCTTGGTTTCCCCTTGGTTCCATTTTGGTTTGGGCAATTGAGGGAATTAGGGGAGTAGGTGGACTGGGTAGGGAGGGCTGAGCGGATCTTGGATATGACGGACCGTGTTTGTCGTGCGGGTTGACAAACTGAGTTCATCTTGGGAGACAGGAGAGGAAGTGGAGCATACCGAAGATTGGGAGATAATAGATCGTATGTTATTTTTGATGCTCCCCCTGAGAGATTCACCAACTACGGGCCCTATTATTTTTCTGTTTCCCCCTTTCTCCTCTCTGTCTTACTCTTCTCATTTCACTTTCCCTCTCCCTCCATTCAGACTCCCCTGCCTGCCTGCCTGCCTGCCTTCCATTGAATCCCAGACCTCCACCACTCCCGCCCAAAATTCCTCAAGAGATCCCATTTTTCCACTCCTCCCATCTTTTTGTGCTTGATGTCTATTTTTCATTGGAGAAGAAAGAAAGTTGGTCGTATCTCAGGGAGAGACTAAACGTCCCTAAGCTACCTAGTATATACATACTTCCAACATCCCCCTCCGCCTATATTTTACTTTATTTTATTTTTAAAAACTCGGCCTTCCCTCTAATGTGAATGTGGAACTGGAGCTGGGTCTCTTCTCATGTTCTTTTCAGGCCCTCCCAAATTCAACTGATCCATTGAGGCTACCTAGGCCACAGCCTTCCTCTCTTTCCACGAACAAGAACTAATAACCTCAGCTCTTTTCTTCCTTTTTATTCCTTTCCCGGGAGCTCCCGGGTTCCCTGGAATAAGGAGCTCTATAGAAAAGTATTTAGGATTGAATACGCCTTGATTTGGGTCTTGGGCACCAGAAACGGATATGAGTAATCAGTATTTTTTAATTCAGAGGTATGGACGTCCAGTGTGACTAGAATGTAGGTTGAGAGCTGGGAGAGGGAGCAAGATAGGATTGGATGGAGAAGGGCTGAGTTTAAGTTTGGCCGGGAATTAGTTGAGAGGGGAAAGGAAGATGTGAGGAAAGGAGACGGGTCTTTGTAGCGGAAGGTGTGCAAATGCAGTGGATCCCATTCGTAGAATACAAATGAAAGGCCGGGGCTAGGGAGCCTAAGTCCCGCTGAGCTGGGGCTGGACTTTTTCCGTGCCAAGATTCACAAGAGGGAGGTCTCCATCAGGATGTCAAATGTGTATTTCCCTCCTTAATTCTTCCCAAACCACTACTGGCCGTCTAATCCGAGGAGCTCTCCTTTATCTTTTCCAAGGGAGAGAGTAATGGGGGTACATAGCCCAGTCAATTCCAGGGATTAGAGGTCTATCCAAGTCTTCCTTGGCACTGTCCACGGCCAAGCCCAGCCCAGGCCTGCCTGGTCGGGTTTACAAGGAGCGGGTTCTTTGGAAGGGCTACGTTGGCAGCCAAGGACCTTACCTCAGGGCCTCTCTGTAATGATGAATGGCCTGCGGAGTGTTCCCCAAATCCTTCTGGAGATTAGCATAATTATAGTGCATTTTGGCATTGTGGGGCAGGAGCTTGAGGCCGGACCTGGTGATGAGAGAAAGAGAGAAGAAGGTGTTATTAGTGTCTGGGTCCCTCAAGTTCATTGACCATCCCAGCCTGTAGTGGGACAGCAGAAAGTGGGACAGGCTTAACTTTAGGCTAAGAGACTCCCCGAACTTTGTTCCTATCTCCAAAGTTGGAGGGAGGGAATCAATAGAGAGTCCAAGTTTGGGGAAAGTGTGGAGACTATCTGAATCTGATGGAGAATGGAACTAATCCTCAGTTCCTCCCAAGTCCTTGTCTCCTTATTGTAGTGGAAGGTTTGTGGGAATGGGAGAGGCAGGTGGTTGGATTTGGTCCGGGATTCTTTTATGCCCGGCTCTCCTATGCTAATGCTCCGAGGAGAGGGGCAAAGAGCCAGGAAAAGTATTGATCATCTTACGTGAAAAGTGACTCCCGGCTCCTCCAGTCTTCATTCCTGGCCCATGTTTTGTATGCAAATGCTGCCAGGACCCCCACCAGCACCATTTTGACCAAGTTGACTCGGAGGCCCGTTTTTTGGGAGGCCAGGATCCGCTCGGCCCCGACTCCGACCAGAAGGCTGAACCCCAGACTGACAGAACAGGCTTGAGTTATTAGGGCTTGTACTCAGAATTAGGCCGGGGATCCCCGCATAAATCATCCTTCCTCCTAATCACTATTCTTAATATCCCATTCCTTCCTCCGCCTCCCATCCCACCTTTCTCACGTCAAGTATTTAGTGGGGCCGGGGTTCAGTAATTGATCCAATCCAGGCTCCACAGGACCGGGATTACCTTGAATGATTAATTTCCAGATTCCCTTCCGCTGTTCTGTAGACCAGGCGGGATCGAGAAATGCCTAAGCCCCGCTTTCTCGTCGTCCCGCAATCTTGTGGCCTGATTACATTTTCGTCCGGGCACAATTTATGACGCAATCCTTTTTCATGAAAAGTTCTCAGCGATGCGTGACACAGACCATTTGGTTTGTTTTTTATTATCATTCGGGTTCTGGGGTTCCTCATCCCTTATCCCGCACTAAGAAAACAATTACCATCCTCCCTTTCCAGCACAATAAAAACTATCTCTGCCCAGCCAGACCCTCAACCGCTCTTTCTCTACCTACGCTTTCTCCACGCTTCTCCTTCCTAAATACGAGCCTAGTATTACCACGTGACCACAGTTTAATTTTCAAGTGTGGGGAAGCTGGGGAAAACGTAGGGAGTGGACTGGATTTTATTTATTGCATTTTCCACCTATTGGGTTAAGCTGGGCTGAAGGAGAAAGTCCAGGATTTGGCTTGGGCTCTTGGTGCTAGGTTGAGATTGAGTCCAAGTGTCGGAGCTAGGGCTTGGGCCCTTATTGTAAATGGATAAGTATAGGGTGAGGTGGTGGTAAAGTGTTTGTCGTTGTGGATGACATTGAGATTTTGTGGAATGAAGAGGTGATCTCCCTGTACAATATTCTCTGTTATGGCTGGGTAGCTTGGTGGAATAAATGAGAAGTGAGAGGAAGGAAGTAGAGCTTGGGTCCATTATGCTTGGGAAAGCTCTTAGGGAAAATTGTTATTGGGACGTATTGGTGTAGTCTGGGAGTAGTTGGAGTGGGATGGCTCTTCATATGCAGGTCCCCGGATGGGTGGCTATGGTGACTAAGGTCTCAGGAGGACTTGGCAATCTGAAGTCAACAAGTCTCAGGAGAGCCGAAGGACCTATCCTTTCCCTCCCTCTCCAACCCACATTGTTTCTGCCGTAGCTACTCAGTCTCTCTTTTTATTCGGGTCGTTGGGGATGAGTGGAGGAAGTCGAGGGAGGGGGATGATTGGAGGGGAAAAAAGGAAAGTTCCTCACTCACCTTGGGATGTATAAAACCCGCTCCGCCACCACAAATCCAACCCGGAACAGCAAGTTGGAGGCAGGAATGAAGGGAATGACGAGGAAGGAAAGGCCAACAACCACTTCTCGCCTGCTCCGTCCCTACAAGTATTAGTTACGTCCTGGTAAAAATATGGATTTGAATCAAAGAACCCAAATCCAACTAGTTCAGGAAATCGGCTACATTGGGGACAGGATGGGATAGATATGAGCCAAATTATTATTAAATTGATTGG
>JAQFZY010001484.1:0-15420 GCA_034696285.1 Hypogastrura burkilli | reverse complement strand
GAATGTATATGAAGTAGTCTGGGAAGGGGACATCATCAGCATTCTTTTGGGCTATTCTGGCGGGCCGCCGCTAGCTAGAACACATTTCGATTTTAGCCGTCAAGGCGTCCTAACCTATGCAGACACATATGCGCGGATTGAGTACACTAGAGATGGAACAGTTGATACCTATCCCGAAATCCCTTGGGAAGACGGGAGTTGCGGCCGGACTATATAATGAATCCTACGGCGACCAATATACCGGTCGTTAAAGGCTGTACTAATAAATCAATCAAGCACTACGCTTTTTAAAGCGGCTTGATACCACTTCATTTTCATAATGATTGTACAAGTGTGTTGTGTGGTGAAAAAAATTGGTAGGTACCGGAAACAATTTATTTCCATAATGAAAAAGAATGTTTAGTTCAGAAAATGATTATTTTTTACATAAATTCAATATGTATTATTTTGTGCATTAGAACTTGCAATATTTGATTCTATTGGATAATTTCTGACTCCATGACACCTTCAACTGTTCTAATGTTAACCTGTACGACGTGCTACAAATTCATTTATGTTTAAGGTAGAGTTATACATTTGTTTGAACAACTGTTTTTATAAAAACCAAGGATACGGAAAACCACCTGTGTTTGTTCTGAAGTTACTCGTTAAGTTACCTCGCCGATTTTATACGGAGGAAATGGAAATACCTCAATTAAGACATTAGGTTTAGATTTTAAAGGGCTTAACATTAGTGCTCCCCAGAAAATAGGCTTTAGCTCAAAACAAATTACTTAAACGAGCAAATGTAGATTCTGGTGTCGGTTTCTGTGATTAATATTCTGTTCCCGATACGAGTCATATTGGTATTACTAATTTACCGTAAAGATCTGATCATTTGCATAATTTGTGTTGAGCTACATCTATATTTTTGGACAGCACAAAATATTATATACAAAGTGTTTTGTAAGTATATCTACTAACCGGACAGCAGCCGTTACCTGCGGAGTTAACAGAAGTACTAGCCATAAGGCTGAGTTGACCCGCTTCCTAGCGAAAGCAAAGCATTGCACTATGAGCCCGCTGGCCGGTGGATTTGTTATCAAACGTGACCGCACCGAAAGTATTTCATATATTCCCTTTTCGTTAAAAAAAATCACATAATCTTGATTCTTGTAGATCTTTTGAAGTTTAACAACGTTTAAATTGGCGCCAAAGTCATACGTGACTCTCTTGACCCTCAAAACGGTAATCAAAGGTCACATGATGATTGGGTCACTTCTCCTTTTTAAAAACCTGAATTTTTTAATTCCGGTAGCTCTTGAACAATATTAGAAGAGGCATTACAGCCGTAGCTTGACTCCTTGACCTCCAGAATGGGCGCCAAACATGACATATGACATTTGTTTTTAGCGACCAGTTTGGAGGTCAAGGTGTCAAGCTATGGCTTTGGTGCCCATTTAAAAAGGTTCCATTTAACTCAGTAGTGATATCATATTGCGTCGATCAGCAGTTATGGTACAAGATGCCTAAGTGCACAAGCTGAAGTTTTCATTTATAAAACGACTGCGCATAAAACAATTTAAAGTTAAAATAAATACAGACTTTTTCCGATGCAAAAAAATGTTTTTAATTATTACGTAATTAGTATTATTGTGCAGCTGTTAGATACCTTAGTTTTTTTTTATTATTATTATTTTTTAAAGGAAAAAATCGTGTTCTATTATTAAAGCTACGAAAACCGGGAGTATCGCGGAGGTCCGAGAACTAAATCTCAACCTGCCCCGCCGCTAAAATTCAAAGTTATAACAAATCTCAAAGCATTGCTCTTGCTAGGAGTCCGCGGCTAAACTCTTTTCTCCGTACCCAAAAAAAGCAACGGTGCACTGTTGACGTCGTCAGCTCATAAAGCAGAAAGCATGGACTGTTTCAACCGACGAAGGTTTGCAAAAGAAGTCCGCCTAGCCGGGCTCCTCGGACTCACCTTCCTTATAATCCTTGTCTTGGGCTGGGAGGCCCGGAATCCGAACGATAATTTAGACTTCATATCCGAATATGAGCGGAGCGAGAAGGGACTCAGTCCGGACCCGCCGCCACCTGGGGACGGTGTCCACCATCCTGGATTCGTCCCACTCCGTCGCAATTTGCGTGTACCGGGTAATGCAGCTGAAGACGCCTCATGTAGCTACGACATACGGAAGCGGCAGGCCGAGCCGACCGTCATCCAGGAAATGGAGAAAATTAATGCGGCCAAGACGAGGCAGGATGACCCAAGCTTTGTCAAGTTTGTACGGTAAGGAATGACTCTGTTTTTAAATGCTGACCAAATCCAGGTATGGAAGTTATCAAATCAAATGTAAATAAACGGTCCAATGTACATATTACTGTGCAACTAATTGTGCTACTTTTAGGCGGAACTTCATAATGGACCCGAATAACAAGCCCTACAACTTGAACTCAAAGAACGTCTCCAACCCGTCCGACGGTCAGCTTCAGAGTGTGCTCCATTTCTTCGAGGATACGAATCATGTAAGTTATCCTCTGTCATAGTATCTAGGTGAAAGTTGTTATAACGCTTTATAGATCATACATATAGTTCCACTTCGGTTGTTTGGTACTTGCAACTTACATAACTGGACATGGCATTGAATATTGAATATATTGAACCCATTGTAAATATTTTATTGTTGTACCGTTGTACTGCTTCCAGAGTTCTGCCTTCTTCATTGAGCTGGGAGCCTGGGAAGGAGAGTGGATCTCCAACACGTTGTACCTGGAGAAGGAATTGGGCTGGAACGGGCTTCTGATTGAAGCAGAGCCCAAATCCTTTACCGGGCTCCTGAAGAAGAACCGAAAGTCATGGATGTCAAATGCCTGCGTGTCGGTCTATCCTTATCCGGTCAAGGTAGGTAGTCACTTACTGCACAATGTATATAGTTAGGCTTGTTTTTTCCGTGGCCGCTAAAATGTTTATTTCGTCCAAGATCGCTTTTTGCGGTGGCCCAAATATAATTTAGGGCAGCTAAAATAGAAATTAGCAGAACTATTCAAGAACTTGATTGAAATTATTTCTGCAATATTCATAAACACTCGCCCAAATTCAAATGCAATTTATTTGACAAAAAGTAGTTGCACACATACATATTTATAATTTTTATCGTAAGGTCCTTAGCCTGAATTTTATCACGACATATATGGCTGGAAATTGAATGAGTCGAATAAAATGCTTTTGAATTTATTCGGGTGTGTATGAACATTTTAGAAATATTTCCACTAATTTCTATAACACTTCTGTGTTCTGCGGCTGCTTTCTAGTGCGTTTCTCATTTTACCTGCCCCAAATTATATTTTGGCTGTCAAGAACTACATAGTATATCGGCCGAAAGCTATATTTTAGCGGCCAAAAATATGTAAAAATGTATACCTATCGGCGTTTAATACATAGATCGTTTTGGTCACAGGACCTGAGTTTGAGAAAATGTATATATCGTCTGTTTCCAGACAGTATTCTACAGGAACCTCAAGGACCCCTATGTCAATGGGCTCACTTACCGACGAAAGCATCAGGTGAACGATAAAATGGACATCCAATGCATACCGCTCTACACGATGCTACTCGCCCTCAAGCGGACCGTGATTGACTTCTTTAGTCTCGACGTTGAAGGGTCGGAACTGGCTGTACTCCGGACCATCCCTTTCGATAAAGTAGTTTTCAAGGTAAGGTTAACGGCGTTTGAATTTTAAAACCGCCTAAACTCCAACATTGTACAATATAATACTTTATATTCAAAAATCAAATTAATCTACATGCTCTTGATTCCAGATACTGGCAGTCGAGGTTGAGCATGTTGAAGAAGGAGTCGATGCTGTCAAGGAGTTGATGTTCAAGCATGGCTACACCTTGTTCACGTCAGTCTATGGTGGACGAGACCTGGTCTTCACTTATCCAGAAGCGTTTAAACCCGGCTTTAAGTATCCCCAATAGACATACACAATTAAATGCAAACTATTAATTAAGGTTAAATCAGCCCCACAGTTATTGGAGCTTCTTGTCTGAATCTGCAAGCCTTATAATAAAGTGTCTTGTACTGTTTTGCACTTGTATTGCTTAAATAGTGCCAGTAATACTTTATGCTCTCAGCAATACGATATAGTCTAACCCCGAGAATTACGCGGTTTTAACATAACATGGCTTATTATTACAAATTAGAGTTGATTTCTCATTTTACCCTCAAAAACTTGCCCCAAAGAGTTTGGCGGTATTCGGGATTCTTTTAAAAAATACTTTAAAAAAAGAAAGACTTAAGCAGTAATTCTGGCCAGACTAAAATGTACAATGTAAAATCATTACTATGGTTTAAAAGTTTTATTAAAACGTAAAAGTCAAAAAGAAAACAAAATCTCGGTAAACGGGATCCCCATAAGTGCCGAATTTCTGTACAGTGCTAAGCTAACCATACGTCGTTTGGATATAGATTAAAAACTATTATTGTACTTATTACCAAATCCTTCCAGCTCTGTAACGCAGCCTTTGACCATTGGAGCGCAAATATATGTACACTGATGGTATCAACATCAACGGCTTAACTTTGACTTCTACTTTTTGCAGAGTTATCAAAGAATCGTTTTGACGTAAACCTGGCCACCTAGAGTCAACCTTGTCGTAGGGTTGAATATGAATGTCTTATTTGATCCAGGACTAGACCGCTACGTAATCCACCGGTAAACCCAAATGGTGACCCGTGGTCATGCGAAACAAACTATGGAATGTGACATAAAAATGATTGTATGGGCCTGGGAACTGTTATTATCCGTAAGTATGTGACATCCGTTTTCCGAACCCCCGTGACTGCATAACCCCGGAATGACCAAGTAAAGGCCACCAAGGATCAATTTTAGTTATCAGTGTCGGATACCCTGAAGTCTACTTATTCAAGCGCTCTGTAGAAAGTTAAAACAATGCGTTGAAATGGCGGAAAATTCTAATAAATTCAAATAATTCAAAATAAAATAAAACTGCGTGATCTCTTCCCTCCATTCACTATTGTGATTTAACGCATTCCTTAAGCAATGAGGAATATTTAAATCATCACCAAGTAACTCAAAATCTCTCACTATTTCAATCAGATTTCCTTGCCAGAGTCTTGAAATATTTCGAATTCTAGTGCTTTAACTCAGTTAATAATTCTAAAATAAATCATATTTTGCTTATGCTAAGTTTAAAAAGATTTGTGAGTAATTTGAGGTAATTGGTGAGAACATTTGTTTAAATTGGCGAGAAATTTCGAATTACTTGGTGATAGTTTAAATGGTAGCCTTAAACAATTCCATTTTAACGCATTTTTTTTATATATTCAGTTGTTTTTTCGTGTTTTTTTTTTAAGTTTTTTTTTAGCTGCCTCTTTTATCTCCGCCGATGATAGCGACAGCTTGGATTTTGGTTTTCTTTCATTTGCACGTACAAGGCGTTGGGTGGTGGATTTTTGCAGTTATGAAAGTTAGTACATTTTAGTTGTAGTAGTTACACAATATTTCAAATATTAAAGATCCACTATTTTTTGAACAAAAAGGAAAGAATTTGCTCGGAATTAGAAGTGAAGGCAGATCCTGTATGCGGTGTTGGAGTCTCAACCTGGTGTATATAGAGCGTTAAATTGGTTCGTTTAGTTAGTGATAGATTATCACTATTTAATTCATACCTATACAAATATGTATGTACATACATCTGTACGTGTTATACATTTGCTTTACCTGACACAAAATTAAATATTAGGGCATACATCCAAACAGCTCTTACTTAAAGTTATGAAGACTTTAAGTTGTTTAGCTTTAGTATAAAGCTGGATTTAATATTTGTGCACACACAAAGTTAGAGCTATTCACCGAGAGTTATTATGAACACATGACACATTAACGTATTTGACACTAATAAAGGAACAAGTGTAGGGCAAACGAAATATTTATGGTTTCGGTACTATCAGAACGTTCACCGTCACATGTTTATAACATAGTAAATACCAGGGTTGGCATGTTTTAAAACGTTTTTTAATTATAATAAAAAACATGGTTTAAACAATGCAAACATGCTTTAAGCAATAAAAAACAGTTTTTTTTTATTTACAACGAAACGTTTTTTTTTTTCTATAAAAAAAAAACGTTTGAAATGATAAAAAACTGTTTTTTGTTTTTTGTTGTGAAGCTGTCATCAGAAACGGAAGAGATGTCACTATCTGCCATGGCGGGGTTTAATGAGGTCAAATGGAGTTCCCTGTTGCTGGCCAATCCGAATATGAATATGCTTCCCTCGTCATCTGATGGTTCCAGTCAGGATCTTCCCGCTAGCGGTAGCGAATCCCTCGCTGTCCACCTCTATAAAAAAGCTTGTGACGAGCCAGATTGGGACATAAAACCGTTCCCAGCTCCCCTGAATTCCCCCATAGCCGAAACTCCTGAATCTGAAAATCGGTATGAAGACTTGGACTTAAAGCGCCCCCTACTTGTCCTCTCAAAGGTCGTCCCCGTCAAGTGTTCCTTCTGCCCGCAAATGTTCCTTTCCACCGCCCTCAAATACAAACACGAATCCGAGGCTCATGGAGTCCGGCTCCGGCGCACTCCGGGATCCGCCCTTAAAGTCCGCCGGAATCATGGATGGTGTGACTGCGTCATGTGCTATAGGAGGCCAGTCATAGACTCAAGTAAGGCAGACCTACTTAAGATGAAAAGAAAAAAATATTCCCGTACTACCGATAACGAGGTCCGGAAGTCTAGCCTGGAAGCTACTGAAGCCAAGGGGAACATTTTCTACATGTGTAACAGTTGTCCCAATAAATATGGCCGACTCCAGAACCTGCTCTCACACACTGAGCAGGCTCATCCCGAGGAATTACACAAGAAGCAGATTATTCGGCGGTTCTACAAGTGCAAGGTCTGTGTCATGGCCTTTGCCAACGAAGCAGCATTTTATGAGCACAATAAGGTCACTCACCCCCTCCGCTGTACAGTCTGCTCGGCTGAATTTGGAGAGAAGTGCCAGTTCAATGTCCACCGTGTTCAGGAGCATGGGCTTGAGTCCGTCTGTCCCTGCCGGCCTTGTGCGGCCGCATTGAGGGTCCCTGAAATAGTGCTGACGCGACGGTCCAATGACGCTTCTAATGTATTAGAGGAAACAGAGGAATACTATAGCGATGAGGCTGAAGAAATCCAGACAAGTACGAGTGCTCTGGAAGTATCTGCTCCAGCGTTATCGCTGATTTCTACGGAAAAATGTGCTCCAGGCTTATCGAAAAAGTCTAAGGAAACATGTGCTCCAGCGTTATCGCTGATTTCAGAGCCTGAGTCGAAGTCCGTAAAAAGCTCAGTTAAGGCCTTCACGAATATCAAGACAGATCTGCCCTTGAAGTGCCCATGCTGCCCAATGGAATTTGAAGGGAAGAGAAGCTACAGGAAGCACTTGTCTGCGCATTCTCAAACCCTCCATCGTTGTACGCAATGTGTGATGGAGTTTAACGACGAGGCAATGCTGGCCAAACACTCTGCCAAGGACCACCCTGTCCCATTAGCCGGAACAGTGCCCAAAATTCCAGACTTGTACAAATCCTCCAAGACGGCATCAGACCTTCTGGCAATGGGACGAGTACGAGAGCCTTCCAAAGCGGTAATCAGTCCTAGAAGCGCTCCATTGAGGGCACCCACAGCCTCGCCTCTACGAAGCAAGAATCCAGATGTCTGCTTGCTCAGCGAGCTAAGCCCTGCCGAAATCCTGAAGATCATCTCACTTGATGAAAATATGGCCTAAATTTGAAGTTCTGAAACGTGTCTGTTTTTTGTAATCCTATGGAAAAATAGAGTTTTTGTGATACTGTACGAGGGTTATTCTAAAAGTAATAAGCTGTAATAATTTATATCTTAAGACGGTTTATTTGTTGAAGTGTTAGCGAGGCTGAGTACACCGATTGAAATAAATGCAGATATCACTAGAACAAATTCGGGTAAAAGGTACAAAGGGTTTCCAGTTTTCCAGGTTTAGCAATTTATTTGGCATGAAACATTCGCTCCCGTAAAAATAAATATTCGCACACAAATATTGCTACGTACTAAGTAGCTGTATTATATTTGTATAATGTCTTCAGTCGAGCTCATGGAATCTGTAATTCCGTAGTTCTATACATAGAATCTAGAATGTTATAATAAATATTTACTTGAGATCTTCCAGTGGTTAAGATTTAATTAAGCCATAAGCCAGGACCGTGGACCACAATTGATATAATTTTGTTGGCATAAGTAACCAATATCCGTCTGGGATGGGCCTGGACGCTTAACCCCATGACGTCGAAAATGGTTATGCAATAGTAAGTGTTGAGCTAAACCTCTCATTACTGGTGAGGCAGTGATATTAGGTAAGAACAGACGCTTCCTTGGAGCCACAGAACCGGGCAACGATATGTGGAGGCAGAACCGGGTCCGGGTGATTCTTCACAAAATGCTTCGTCAACAAGGCCTTGGACTCAAACTTACTCCTGCAGCCTGTGTAGTGATAATAGGTGTACTTGATTGCCAAATCACTGGAATTCTCCATCTTGCAATTGTCTGCCTCCATAGTGACCTTGTTAAACCTTGAACTACGACTGTGGGATCCTCGATAGTATGTTTCTGTCGTAACGGTATTGATTCAAACTTAGAATTACAACTGTCGTAGTGGTAAATGGGTATCCACATGCTTCAGGTAGCTTCTCTTTCCCTCGAATGTCCGCCCACAACATGGGCAACGGTACGGGGGGTCTGGTGCAGTCTTATGCAGGTCTGCGTTGGGACGTTCGGGTTCGGATCCATACCAGGTAGCTGGGCCAGGGATTTCTTGGTCCACTGACGTTGACTCTGAGCTAGGCGAAGGGGAAGCATAGTTCTGAGATATTCGACAGAGGCTGCTCCCCACGTGAGTCATGAGGGAGGCATAGTTGAGAAATGGTTCGTTGCACTCGTCACAGGCCCAAACCGTCTCTTCCCTAGAATCCTCCATTTTGACCCAGCCACTATCAGCCTCAATTTTTACAGCAGCTAGTTGGGTGAGTTCTTCATGATTGTCTATCTTGAGAATACGGGCGGTCTTTCTATTTTTGCCTGTAATCACCACAAAAAAGAAACATGTCGAGTGTTAGGGAATAAGGAACACAAATACAAAGGAGAAAATTGACTCATATGGAAGCTCAAGCCACCGCATCGGTAACTAATTAATTCTAATTAATTAAACTGGCAATTGTGTTAAACTTTTTCTTAGACTATCCGACAAGAACCCGCGTTAACGCGGAAACGAACTACCTTTTCTGAACATTTCTAGCATCCACGTGCCAGCAAATCTGAGTTGAATGCTTTCATTTAAATCGCACGTGTGTGCTAGAAATTTTCAGAAAAAGTAGTTCGTTTCCGCGTTAACGCGGCTTCTTGTTGGATAGTAAATGACGACCTAAAGTTATATCTTAGCGGCCACGATAAATATAAGCCATAAATTGGTAGTACAAAAACCCATACTTACCTCGTTTTGGTGTTATAGGCTGCACCGCCTTTATTTCTGCAACACAATCCACTTCATGAGTGTGAGTTCCTTCCACAGAGAGGAAACAAGGAAACTCTGCCAAATATTTGTCTTTCTCTATCTTCCTAGTTGTGACCTTCTTAATACAAACCTTCATCCTCACCTCACAACTACATTAATAAAGAATACTAGATATTATATTAGCAGGGCGTACCAATGCTAATTGGTTAGGAACCGCGTACAACCTCATCCTATCTTATTGCTTACCCGCATGCTTTATATTCTGACCGTCCCCCATAATGACAAATGTAGGTCTTGGTGTACACGTATCTCTTGTGACGATTCTTCTGGCCTGATCCCATGATAAATCTCACCTTTCCCCAGGAGTTGATACTGGTAAGAATGTCTTTGAACTCAGGTCCAGTTCCCACGTCAAGACGGAAGTCATTCTGCATTGTCATAGACTGAAAGATTGGGGCCCAACTTTGAACTTCAGACTGTCGCAAGAATGTTATGTTAGATGGTGCTAATTTCTTTTGAGCATCATGGGAATGTGTGTGTGTTCCACTGAAGAGTACCATACACGGGAAGGTGGCCGCCAATGGGTCCTGGTACTTGAGTGCCACCGTATTCCTTTTTATTTGGACCTTGAAACCGGCCTCACATCTAGGGTTAAGTTAAAATAAATTGCAAATATTCAAGACTTGATAGTGAACATTTTAATTCAATTTTATGTGTAGTACCATATTTAAATGAAGACACAAAAAAAATGCTCTAGTAAAAAGTCGCAGAGTACTCCTGAGTGCGCTCTAAAAAGTATGAAACAAGTTGAGTTTATTATCAACCAATAAGTATTTTTTGGAAGAATGAAAATTTACGAAGGTCACATGGAAAGTCCTGCTTTCTGATATTGCTTTTGTGGATACAGTCATGAGAGTATTTTAACTTCGGGAATATTAATAACTGTTTTTGTACTGCTCTCAGTTTTTTATTGGGACGGGTAAGAATGGGAGGCAACTTCAACTTCTTTTATGGTTTTATGGAATTATTGACAAATATGGTTATGCAAAGGGACCTTCGTGAATTTTAACTCTTCAAAATAATAGTTATTGGTTTATAATAAACTCAACTTGCTTCGTCCTTTTTAGAGCGCACTCAGGCATACTCTGCGACTTTTTACTAGATGATTTTTTTTTATTTCCAAATGTTTACGGGTCACAACTGATCACAACTGATGCCTTGCAATTCATACCGCCTACATCGTTCACTTGGGTATATTTTATTAGTATACACATTAAAGTTGTTATGGGTGACGCACATGAGACTACTACTACTACTAGGAGATAGTGGACATTAGAGTTCCCTATATAAACTTGCGTTAAGAAATAGGATCCAGATTTGGGTTGGTAAATGGTCAGATGCCTCAGGAGCCATTTGACATACAGAGCAAATTAATTTTTGTTTGGAAGCAAATTGTATGTGCTACAACAATTTCAATATCCGGGATTCCTACTTAAGTGACGGGAAAGTGGGCCAAATTGACAACCCGAGGAAGTTTTTTGGGGTTTTAGGGTAGTAGGAGTTAATAAATACTACATGTTTGAGATCCGCGACATCAATGGGACCAAAGGACCTTACGGGATTTACTAGAAAATTTTTCATTTTGGACTCGCTGGCCATCCGACTTAAAATGTATCGTAAATTATACTAGACCCTTGACCGTACCTTGATCCTAGAACACATTTGATTGGGTCTATTGCGCAGGCGTAAGGTATAAAAAAAAATCGTCAAAGGTTTTAAGGTTACCAAGGCTTCCACTCAGGCAATAATAAGTAAAATACACAAATTCATAAAGTAAAACTCAACGTTTCGTGCTTAGAAATGCGTCACTTAATTACCCGACAGTGTCACAGACGTATGATTGAACCCAGATGTATCTCCTTACAAGAGCTGTGCTGATATTTGCATGAAACGTTACATGATTAGTTTCAGATATTTGTTGTAGTAAAGACTTAAACTCTGGCTCGCTAAAGACGTCAATCCGAACAGTTTGTGAAGTGGCCGTTTCCGCACTGAATAATTCGGACAAGGTTGTTAAATCTCTTTTCGGCTGAACTATGTACTTCTTTTCCATTTTCTGAAGTTCCTGGCTCCTGTAATTAAACACTGTCACAATTACTCTCTCTGTACTCCGGCCGGTACAGCCAACTAACTAGCCAAGTAGACATATTCATATGTTAGTCATTATCAACAACTCTACAAGTAAGATAAAGTTGTATATGCATATAAAAAACCTAACCTTCTTGACACTGTACCAGGACCAGGACCCGGGGCTACTTTTTAAATTGTTTAAAAATGCATTTAATAACCCGAAGATTAGTTTTAAAAAAATCAAAATATCACTCTGCACTCTCGGAAGCATACATACCCAAAATATAATATTTTCTAGCCAGACTAAACGCTACAACACTGAGAAATAACAATGTCACGGATTTTATAAATATTTCGAGTTAATTGGTCACAAATTCAATTAAATTGGTGCACCTGTAAATAAGCCATTTTAAAATAAGCAGAAAAGTTGTCAGTTTTGTAATTAGAATGATTCTACACACAGTAAAAATAACATGATATTTGTATCATATAGCTACCAATACGGTAAACTTTAGTTCTTCCAGGCCATAGCGTAGGTTTGTTATTGTCAAGGCCTGTCTCAAACACTTTCCCGCAATTTTGTTACCTGCTCAAATGGGGCAGGTTGATAATACCCGTGAAGTAGTGAAAAGCTAATCTTTAACTGTAAACTGTAACTACCATAATGCTTCGAGTTCAGCCCCAATATCTGGGTATTTTTTAACATTTTCATTAAATAAGAATAAAAAAACCTGGAAAAGATGTATGACTGTTGGTCGGTAAATCAAATTGGAATACCGTATAAAGATTCAGTTTTATACGACGGTACCTGTATGTATTGTTGTATAGAGCGAGCAGTTACTCTTCACTACCTTCTGTGAAAGTGGGGGTACAGGCATTATGGTTGCGATCACCACAAGAGGGCGCTTTCGGTCGAATTCCATAACTTCCGTATTAACCTAACATACAAGTTAAATATCAAATACAAACCAAGCAAAATAATTTGACAGAAGGTAAATATTCAGTGTTCAATGCTAATATAAGTTATGTATTACTTGGATGTACAGGAATACAACATGCTTTAACTGTTATCTGCTAGCCTAACATGTAGCAACTGGTAGCTTAACTCAAGGTTTATGTAATACTAGTCATACCGAAATTAACTATTTGTAAGAATATACATACGGTATTACGATTAAAAGACGCTATGGGCGTATACGGGCTAAAGTAAATGGTACTATGTATGTAATCTTAGAGCAATCAAACCTGGTCGTACCTTAATCAGTTTCTGTTTCCATAAATAAATATATTTAGTAAACGCGAAAGCAGGTCCATATTAACGAAGCCGAAGATTGGCGCGGGGCTTATGGGGCATCATAATTTCAGTTATTTGTAAAGCGCGGTATGACATTCGTTACATAATAATAAGCCGTTGTAACGCTCATAGTCAAGTAGCGGATAATTATCTAACGGATATATTATTTTGACCGACTTTGCGTTGTTCGCAACCTATAGATCGCCTTTTTTAAACAAGATCCACCCAAATTCTCACACTAAAAGTTAAGTTCAATACCAAGACCAAGTTAACAGGTAGTAATACAAAAATAATTGTTGATAATATAATTGTGAATCGGTTCACAGGTTCTTGCATTATAAAAAAACTGTCAAAATTCAAGGTCAACAGAATGTCCTAGGTCAACTATGATAGTGGTGTTCGACAGCGGTTGGTGATACGGTTCGAAGTTTACCTCACTTGAGTAATTGACTACTTGAATCACGAGTTGCCCTTGACCACGACCATGTAAGAGCCTCTTCTGGTTAAAATCTATACGGAATTAAACTCTCAGTAATATTAGAAATTAACTCGTGAAAACATTGGGAAAATCCGCTAAGTGGTCTTTCTAGTAATTACGATTAAAGCAACCAACATTTGCTGACCTGCTCCAAGATCAAGCGAACATCCTAGGTTAAAACAAGTATACTTGTTTAACGTGTTTAGTTATGTTTGAAAGAGGAGTGTGATACGGTTCTAAAGACACCTCATCTAAAAGCTGGGACCACTCGATAGGACGAGTTGACCTTTATCAGGACTCGGTAAGTCACTTCTGGCCAAACTGTATACGGAATTGACATCAAAATAAAATTAGAAATTGATTTGTGAAAACAGTTTGAGATTCGGTTAACTGATCTTCTGAGTAATTACAATTGAAACAGCAAAGATTTTCAGACCCCTCCCAGGTCAACGGAACGTCCGTGGTCCTTGGTCAACGCGAGTTTGAAAAAAATTGGTGATACGGTTCGACGGACACCTCATTTGAAATATGTTCCAGTACAAAAGACCAGCTGATCTTAAAGTTGACCAAGAAGGAGGTCGCCTGAGGTTAAGCTGCATATTATTCGAACATGATACAAGAATTAGAGATGGATTGGGTGAAAGAATTTTTCAATCGGTGAAGTGTTTTTTCAGTGATTGAGGCGGCTCGGACAGACAGACAGAAATGTGAAAAGTATAAAGCAGCACCGCTACTTTATAATTAGTGTCACATAGAGTGGAGCGCATAAAGGATAAAGTGCAGTGAACAATGAAGCAGCTATAACGCAGAAATGGTCTTATCAGGGATTGTCTGAGTTGTATGGAGCAATTTGAAGTGTGACAGACGGACACACAGACGGACAAGATCATCTCGTAAGACCTTTTGGTCTAAAAAGCCCTAGACCACTAAACCGAATTGCAATTATTGTCAACAATTGTTTTTCCATTTTTCCAGTAGTGTTATAAACGAGATTTCATAATATTTAAACTGAGAAGTGCGCTTGTTTTGTGATTCTAAATTCCACCCTTTTTACCCGTTCCAATTTAAATTAGTGCAGCAATGCATAAATTTTCCCGTGACTGTCCAAAATGCTAAATTTGATCATTTCCTAAAAAACGTGCATAGTGTGGATAGTGGAAATAAAAGACTACGTCATGTTGCAATTGCCTGTCAAATATCTGCCACTAGCAAGAGCTAGTCCAAAGTTTAAACAAAGTGCGGCTGGACTTGAAACTGGAAAAATTAACTCGAAATAACTTTTACCCGGTGTCCAAAATACGGGTTAATAAAATGACAAACAGCAAAATAAAACACGTGCTATGTATTCATTATTAAGGACCGGGTTCTTGCATATTTGCATATCTTTTCTGCGTGTCATTATTCACAGTTTTACACCGGATGTCCACGAATCAGGTCCCTAGGACCCTATATTCTGAATCTTATATTGCATATTTGTGAATATTTTCGGGTTTCACCGCATATTTTGCATATTTTGAGCTTTTCGTGCATATAATGCATAAAACTCATGTTTATTGCGATTTACGCCTATAAAATAAAGTTGAATAGTGCGTAAAATTGTTCTTTAAACAAGCAATTTCACTAATTTTTAGCCTGGCCGCGGAATATTTTAGCTTACTCTGTTTTACAAGAGCTGTTCAGTGTTACGATAAGTATATTATGTGCATACTCACCCAATTTTACGAGCACATCTCTCCTATATATGTTAATATTTTATCAATTTATGCATATTTTTTGTTTTTACTGTGTATTGGGCCCTTCGTTATTTACTTTTTTCATCAATGACCTTGTGGAAGTGATTAATACTAGTATAGCGATACCTGAGATGTATGTGGATGACACGAATTTAATTTTTTTCGGGTCTTTTGAGCACATCACTAAATTGACTGAGACAATAAATGATCAAATGTGTCGTGTGGTGAATTGGGTCGAGCATAATCATCTTATGCT
>JAQFZY010001483.1:0-15423 GCA_034696285.1 Hypogastrura burkilli | reverse complement strand
ATTTACAACTGTGCTGACTGCATTATTTGAGGAGTTTACCATATTTACGAATTGTAAAAGTACACCACAAATATCAGTTTTTTTTTCCTGGGTATGATAAAGAAGTTCCGTAAAACATCGCAACCGGGCCCTGGTCCCGGGGACCACTCTGGACCATTATCACTACGCTACTGCTGAGCAGCTTACTTTTTTGGTCAGCTAAATCACCCTGAGCATATTAGGTTTATCAGATGGGCCGAAAAGTGGAAGTACAACTTGTTCCTGTCACCGTTTCAGGCATAGTTCATAGTTCGACTTAAGTCCTCCTCGAACCAGGAGTTGATCTTCGGGATTTGGGATAGAGACACCAGCCCTGCCCTGCCCACACCCTTCTCTTGTAATGAAATGAACAAGTTTAAAGGATCATAATTATCAACCTCCCAGCCTCCTAATCCATACATGAATCTTCGATTTAGGAGACCCCAGCTACGTACAGTGTATGGCAGAGGAGAGCCCAATTATTATAATTAATTGCACCTAATGTTAATGTCTTCCAATCTCCGGGTTGGATCTTGACAATGAGAGGAACCATTATGTAAATTTCCTTATGTTCTTAAAAGGCTTACTATTTATTCTTCTCATGTCCAAAGTCGCTTGGCGTTTGGTATGCTAACAAGTCGTACGACCCATGTCTCATTAAGGCGCTCAAGGGCTGAAGTGAGTATGGAGTATCCCGGTTCCCGCTCTTTTAAACACGCATTACAGCATTCATCAAAGGAACTGATCGCTAAATATATATGAATATGTAAGGTACAGTGCTTTTTTAACATATTTAAATATTTAATTCGGATGCATCCAATTCCTGAATTTATACACAGAATTGTTAACGATTTATATCCATTCATACCCAGGGATTTTGGGCTAGTTAACGAAAATCGTATATATAGATCGCTCACTTGACAACCATACTTATCACATTTAAGGAACCCATTTTGTAACATCCGTACTTCCAAAAGCTGTTTGAATATTTATTTCAAATATATTTCCCTGCAGGCATTACGACAGGAATCCTATAATTGTTTACGTAGGGAAAGGATCTACTTGAATAATTGGCTAATAGAAAGATGCGGCTGAAAGCCGCCATTTTGATCTGCCTCGCGCTTGAGCTTACAGAAGGGTATGAGGATCCCTTTCCACGAAGGGAGTGGGAAGTGTAAGTAAAACGTTCCTTAGATTCATACTACTGTTGACCCTTCAACTAATATGCTACTGCTTCTTTTGGCTGCCAGGAAGCAGCGGTTCGTGAGAGGGGACCGAACCTTTTACAAGAAGGCCATTTTCCCCACAATTCGGGAGTGTGTCAAGAAGGAGGACATCCTCCTGGTCCAGCTTGAGGTCTCCCAGATGAACAATAACCCGTATGCTGGGCCTGACATGCGGACCTGGTCCTCGTTCCTCAACTCCTACGTCTTCTTCAATGAGGAGGCCATGGAGGACGACCCCGACTACCAGTCCGTAGTTAACGAATTCAAGAACGACGTTCATTACCAGGCGGCCCGGTTCGGGGTCCCGATCCTCATGGCCCTCATGCTCATCTTCACGATCGGCGGGTTCATTATCCTCCCCGTCATTGGGCTCCTCGTCTTTGAAGTATTCAACTTCATATTCTACCTGGCCACCTCGAGGCCTATCCGCCGGTTGGGCCGGTGCATTGTCATCCGGATGGAGCTAACGCGGCGGAGGCGAGAGCGGTTCTTGCTTCCGATTATGGTTAATAAGACCATGCCTCGGCGGTTCTATCGAGGTGAGTCTCTTTGATAGTATCATGCGAGCCACTTTTTGGATAGATCTAAAAAGTGTCTAGCTTCCAGGATTTTTCAAAAGGCATATGCTGCATGCAATAACCCGCGTTTAAGCATACGTACTTTTAATGCATTCCTGATATGCACGCTCCTAATCAATCACAGCGCACCAACGTACTCATTTGACATGAAGAAACTATTTAGTAATGAACTGGAATGTAATATAATTTGAGTTAAATAGTAATAAAAAATAAAAATAAAGCTGTTTAAATGACCCCCAATAGGAAATATTCTAACACACGCATAGATAAGTAGGCTTGGTTCCTATTTTATAAATTCGGTAAGCCTATCCAACTTTGATTGTAATTTGGATTCCGAGACCAATGCCCGCTTTACCGCATTCCAGTTCCACGGTGCTTCCGGGAGTTCACAGACGAGGACGAGCCTGAGGTCCTGAAGAACTTCCAAGGGACCATCGCTGTCCAGATCAAGGAGAGCAGCTCTGAAGTGTCCCTCGACAAGCTCTACCACGAGTTCTACCACAACGGGGTCCCGCTGGTAAAGACGGACCCCAACACAGGGATCCCACTGATGGGCGGGAAGTCCATGGACACTGAGCATCATCTGGGACAGTCGTACCATTTGAGCGAGAGTCGACACGGGACCGACGCCGGGGCCCCACGGGCCGGCGCAGAGGCCGAGTACGCAAGGCGTCGGCGGGAGGCGGCCTACGAACAGGAAATGCTGGACCGGCTCCGTCTTGATGGCTACGGGACCAAGATAAACGACCCCACACCCCCCTCAAAGAATGCTGACCTCCCACTCAACATTTATGATCGGGTGGACGTGGATGATGTGGAGGATGATGGGTTTGGTGATGATGAGGACCAGTAAACTTGTAAACTAAATAATTAACTACCAATCCAACTGAATAAACATTTACAGCCTCTGCAACACAACGAGGGCGAAATAGTAATTTTGAAGTTTTATTCATACCTTACCGTCTTCTTACGTTTCCCGTCGAATCACACAAAATCATTTCTATGTAATTTCTCCGAATAACAGCATTATCATCATTATCAAGAATTAAGACACCGCATTCATCCATATATTGTTATTGTAGTTAGACCTTAGCTTAATACAGGATTGATTCTTAAACAGTTCCAATGTATACGTAAGGTAGCTAGTACGTAATACTTGTACAGCTACATACTTTAGTTAGTCCATAGTAGTACCTACACCTTTGACCCCATACTTCTTGTAGTTCTAGTAGATTATCCCATTTCTGAAAACCATGATTCTTACTTATTACCTAGATGTAGGATAACGAATTCCCTTGTACAGAGTTTGTTCTCAGTCCTAACATTTTCCTGTTGTCTTCCAATATCATGAAACAAAGAGTGTAGACGGAGATTAAATAATAGCAGAACTTAAGCTAACCAAACTTATCACTACTAACTAGACCCTCTACCACATTTAAGTTGTAAGTCTTATCAATTAGCAGCAAAATTAAGGGGTGAAACACAGACCGGACCCATTCCCATATTGAAGAAACTATTTAGTACTACGATTGGAACTGCCTATCGAGAATGACTGGGGAAAAGGTACAAATGTAATTAGTGTAATATACTTGTTCTCCAAATTAATCAAATACGCTGGGTTGGTCAAGGCAGAGGTGGAAAGGAGAATAAACGGAACTACAACTATTGGTGCTTGACCAAACAGAACTACAAAAGAGACAATTGCGCGACTCCAGTTAATCTCAACCATTGTCATATGCCCAGGATCCCCAACTACAGTAAAATAAACTTTTTAAAAACTTTGGTAAAGAATTGCACTTTTAGAAACTAACCTAACTATTACATACAAACGTTGCCATTCACCATCAAAGAGTTCGTCCCTACCAATGATTGACCTCACTATAAAACAATTTCGTCATAAGCTTGCTATAATTTAATGACTCATGTTCATTTCCATATTAAATGCTACCTTCCTCAGTGAGTATAATAGAAATGAACATGGTCATAATCGCTGGGCTGGGTACTCCTAAATGAGAAGCTCCGAACAGAACCCCTAAAACTTGTACATTACGTTAAAACTTAGGGTTTACATAATATTCAGATTTAATACTTAGCCATGTGCTTTGTCAGGAATAATAGTAATTAATCACCTTTTGTTCCCTACTACTTCCCCTCGCACAAAAATACAAACTGTTCTGCAGAAAGTAGGATTTGAAGAGAAAACGAGATTTGGATAGTTACTTCTCCGGATCATTTTCAAGAAAGACATATACTATTTCAAGACCAAAAACCATTTAGTCGAGTATCCTTAGACGACCTCTCAACAAGTCGATCCCTTGGGCAAAGAATATTAGGATTAGTAACTATTACTAGTCTCACCCGTGATAGTAATTTGCTAATGGGTAACGGTCCAATTGAGTAAAGCCTCGTATACTACGTTGCCGTACGGATAAGATCTAAGATCTACTCAATAGCAGTCCGGGCTGAGATTCCGAATTTCCTAATCAACTATCACGAATTTTGTCAATTCTGACATACGGAAAATCGTCCTTACCACTAACTTGTTTACCTACAATACTTGACTAACAAGACACGTTTAGTTCTACATACTAAACAGTTAGATTTAAAAATTTTCAGAAAAGCACAGGTTATTATAGGCGAGCAAAATACTTAACACTTATTTCTCCCTCACCAAACGTCAGGTGCAGCTAAGGATTTGATTCACGTTCAATTTTTTTTAGACTAAAATAAATTACACTTATTTGAATAAAAACAACATAGAAAGCTTAAACAAAAAGGAGACATTCAACTAGCCAACGTAGAGGAATATGTATAGTCGAAGTTAGTATACACAAAAATTAGGTTCTCTTCTTCTAAAAGATAAACGGTCATTCGACCGTTTCTGTTCTGACCTTGGCGTTCTTACCGTAAATTGGTATTTTAACTCCTAGTTCTAATAAATGTATGCCCTAGACTTATCTCTAGATTATAATTATTAATAGTTTGTATTTGTTTTTGTACTCATCAATTTATAAGCCGAGGCCTGTCCGTCCACGCTTCCAAATCTATGCCCTATTTTTCGTATTAAACTCATGAGACTAAACTCTCGAATTCCACGTCTAAAGAAAACCAAACTAACACAACTGTCTCCTCCGAAGTTAGTATTAGAGCTGAAGGTAAACTCCCATAAAATGTTTCTGTTTAATTGTAAACTGACCGTCACCGCAAAATTTAGGACAACTCCTGAAGTTGTCTGGACAGTGGGGAGGGTTCATGGGCCTGTGACTGTGAGCTATGAACGGGAGTTGTTGGAGTGAGTGGGAGGTTGAAAGTGGCTGAAGACTCCGAGGCAGACGGAGTGAGTGGGCTAGGAGTGGCCGTTCCTGGACCCGCAGATGATGGCTGGGACATGAGCTTCTGTCGTACTTCACGAATTTTTAGCTGGAGGCAAGACTTGTTCGGAAATACAGATAGGTGTTTTGTCTTCGAAAGTACATATTAAAAAATAAAAAAAATAAGTATAATAAATAAAGTGAAGACCTTTTAACACCGTAGAGACTTACCTGGAAAGCTGAGGTGGCCAGGGTTGTAGGAAACATTCCTTCTTCTTCAAAGAGCTTGAGAACTAACTGTCGTCTCTCTTCCAACACTTTTCTATGACCCTTCTCAGCACCCGAGTCCATCAGGGTCCGTGCTAAGGTTGCCGGGGTTTTAGGCGTCCGTGGTGACCTAAGACCACAGAAGTTTGAGGCAATAGCAGACGTACTGGGTCCTGGAGTTCGGTCGCAGGACACGGAGACACATGGCGATGATGGAATGTTGGACTCGTCGACGGCCTTAGGTACGATTGGGGTTAAATAGGTCGACGGATTGTCATCTGAAGTTGGGAAGAACAAGGTCTTTAGGTGTTAGTACGATTTAGTTTGGTACTTTGGTAGGCACGGGAGCAATAATATACAATTCAGTCTACTTACGTTTAAAAGCTTCAACGTTGAAATCGGGTCCAAAAAACGTGGAACCCGTAAGTTTGACAGAAGACGACGTGAGCGGGGCAGGAGTTGAACTGGTGGTTGGCTCTCCGCCTTCTGGCTCCTCCTCAGTAGCTGATGAAATTAATGTGTAGGTAAGTATATTATTATAAATTACAGTACAGATTCTGCACATATGCAATTGGCAAATAAGCACTCACAAGATGGCATCCTCTTCTTCCGGAAACTTTGTAAAAGAACCCTAGGACTCGATGGCAGTGAAAGAGTACTTGGCGACTGGCTTTCTGTGGGTTTGAACTGAGGCAAGCTCGAAAATTTTTCTACGAAATTGACTTGATCCAATACTCTGTAAAATTGTCAAACATAATATCAAATTAAAGTCGGCTAAAAATAAAGCGTATGTATTGTATTAAGACAAAGTTTACGGTTAGTCATACCTATCCATTCCATCTTCAATATTCTTTTTGAAAAACTTTTGATTCTGACTTCCGGGAACAAGTAAGAGAGAACACTCATCCTTGTCACATTCTACTTGTTCCTCTGGTTCAGCCTTCCCTTTCTCGGATTCGGTGGGCTCGTCCACAATATTGAGCTCTGTGGATTCGACGGGTTGCTCAGGCTTAGGCTCCTCCTCCGTACAATCCATTTCCTCGAGATCATCTGGAGGGGTTAAGTGGACAGTAGGGATCCCGTCCCGGGACTCTTGGTCCGGGGCCTGAGCTCCTATGAAAGACAAGGGGAGCACCCCAAGCGACTGTCTTCGCTGCAATGGGGCCTTCCCCAGTTGGGCTGGCGTTGGGGCAAGTACAAAGGTTTTGCTGTCCTTAGCTTGCTCTGTACTAATTGATGGAGTGGTTGTCTAAAAAAACAACGGATTATTGTTATTACGAACTAGTTTTCCCTTTTAAGCTGAAATATACTTTAAAAAAAATTACCGACTCTGGAGCCATCTCTTCGTTCCTTTGCTCATGCGCTGTGGAATCTGAACTATTGTTCGCACCAAGAGTTAAAGTTATCTTGGCGGACGAAACGATATTCGGTTGGTCCATCTCCCCGTTCGCCTTACGTAAGCTTCCATAATTCCCAGCTGTGCATAAGGTTAGGAATTAGCCCAATTCACACTGAGTACAGCTAAGTGTAATTACCAGAATTATTTGCCGAGGCTGACATGACCGTAATCGGCTGAGGAGAGTCTCCAGCTCTGAAGGTTAAAATGCTTGTCACGTTCCTGTTATTATAGAGATGGGGATTTGTGGGTCGAACAAGTAAGGGTTGCGTTGGGATCATGGGACCGCCTGGCGTTGACACCTAATTTCATGAAAGTAAACCAGGTAAAAACATATGTTAGGAAATACATTTTATGCAAATGCTAATTCATCATGCGACATACCCTTTGCGGATCTTTCGGGGACGGCATGGACCGAAAAGCACTTCCAGTAGCAGGTTGAAAAACTAGCTTAGGTACAGGAGAAATGGCAGTATTAATTAGCTGGCTACTTGGACCTTTGGAGTCGGATGGGAGCCGAATTGGTATGGGCTTATTGATTGTTGACGTAGGAGTAAGAATCGAGATTGGGGTTGAGTTGACCGGCACAGCTGGCTTCACTTCAATGAGTCTGGGGGTCAGAGGGTGCGAGTTTTGCTTGGACTGGCTATGCGTTTTTACTCGTGCTGGCTCATGCTCGCCATCTGACTCACAGTCGGACACTTTTTCCTTGCACTGGAGGTCGATGTCATCACATATGACCATCTGTTCCTCATCATCTGAGAAATCTCCGATGGTCTTGAGTCGCTCCTCGCTGTCTCCGCTTCCTATACCGGACTCCGGGGCGTTGAGGCCATCAACAATTCCAGGTGGCAGTGGATAGAGCCCGCCCTCATCATTGGAACTGGACCTTCGGCGTTTTCCAGTCCCGTCAATCGGGAGGAGCGTTCCACTGGAAGACTTCCTCCGATCTCGTGAGCACCACTTCCAGCCTGGATTGGCCTTAAAATGAGCCTCCTTCACTTCCGAGGCCAGCTCATGATACTTTTGCTTCTCGTCTGGCCCGAGCTGGTACCACCACTCACCAAGAATTTTGGAGACGGTCCTATTGTCCTGATTTGGATGCCTTTGATGCACAAGGGCTCTATGCCTCTTACTGAATATCATGAAGGCGTTCATTGGGCGTCGTATTCTTTCTGGCTCTTTCAGTAAGTCCTCCTTTGAGGCTGGGAGTGACTGAGCCCTCTTCTTTGCACCATTGAAACTAGCAACTCCGTCCGACACGCCTTCAAACACGTCGTCGTCCTCCTCGCTAATGTCTGGAAGACCAAGATCCGTATTATCACCAGCCGGTGGATTCCCGGATCCAGACGCTGGGGAGTCTGGGGTCCCGTTCAGGGAATTGCTATGTTGGGGCGGAGACGGGGTCGGAGTGAGAACGAATGGCAAGAGTGTATGCCATGGATGGGACTTTGGTGGAGTTGTGTTCTCGGCCTTATCAGCGGTCGGTGGGTTTGAGAGAGGAGACTGTGTAAGAGCAGGTAACTGTGGCTCCGACTTGGGAGTATTAGCGGCCGGCTCGCCTGGAGTTGGCTGTGTCACTTTTCCAAATCCCGCCTTCCCAGTAGGTGCCGCCTCAACCAGGCGAATTATGTTAGCCTGCATTCCGTCCATCTTGGTACCAGGTCGAACAAGAACCACACTAGACTCTGTGGAGCCGGTCGAGTTTTCTGGAATAATGAGTTGGGGCGGTGAGGGGGCCCTTCTGCTCCCCATTGAGATCCCGTTCATGGTTACTGTCATGCCTGCGTCAGATTTTGGTGTAGCCACTGAATTTTGGGAAAATTTTACTGGACCCATAGGATTGGTGCTTGTGAAAACGCTTATGCCGGAAGTTGATATCGGAACGATTGTTTTACGGATGGTAATTGGGGTTCCTGAGCTGGTCATGACCAGTGTTGTCGGTGGGCTTGATGTAGCTATGCTTCCCGAGCTCGTGAAAACTAGTTGTCTTTGTGGTCCACCTGATATGCTCATGACAGAAGTTGGCGTAATCGGATGAGCCAAAACCACGTGAGTTGGAGTTGAATTATTCCCAGTTGAAAATGGAATGACGGAGATAGGCTGATGAATGTAACGTGGAGGTACTTGAGACTTAGCAACACCTGATGAGGACTGGACCATAATTGGCGTAAGGGTCATGGGACCTTTTGTAAGTAAACTTATTGGGGTAGATGTACGGGCCCCCATGCCTTTGTCCTTCATATTCTGAGCAGTTGAGAGCGTTACGAACGTATGCTGCTGTTGATGGGGCTCAATTTTTGTTTCTTTGATTACAGTAGGCTGTCCAGCTGGTCCTTTAGGGCTCTGGCCTTGAGACACTCGGCCTGTGTTTGCAATAACAATTCCGATATGTTGATGATGGCTGGGTTGGCCAATATTCACTTTCCCTCCAATCGAATCCAATCCATTCACGGGGTTAGCCATGAGATTACCTCCGGCCGTCGTGGAGATGATGGGAGACATTTGAATGACGCTCGTGGTCCCAGGGGCGAGTCGTGGTCGAAGAATTTCTGGTCGAATTACAGAGCGGGTTCTATTATCCTGCCCCGGTACAATGCTCTGAATTACAATTGTACCATCGTTCTTGGAATGGAGCCATGCTGGAGATGAAATCGCTGTTGGTACCGGGGAAGGCGAAGTGTGGGGAACACCAGCAATTGGCATAAACAAGTTGTGCCTTGATCCAACCGTTAACGGAGACTGAAGGACTCGGGGTGAGTTACAACCGCTTCTCTGAGATGACGGAGGAGAGAATGACGGTGAAGTAGATCGAGAGAGATTGACCAATGAGGCCGCCGCATCAGTCTCATCAGCATCGAAGTGTCTGTTTCCAACACGAACGTCTCTGGAACTCCCGGGTGAGGTCCCCAACGAGTCTCTGGAACTGTCACCCTCGCTCTCCTTAGATTTCGATCTAGTCAAGGAAAGAAGATAAATTAAATTCGGTTCCCCAATGACAATGCACTAAGATAATGAAACAGTTCAGTGTTGTATGAAATCACACCACACTGATTTCATGTGATTTTATATGGACGGGATTTCCTAAGTTATTGTCGGTCAAATCAGATGAAATCGCTACGTGAGATTGCATGTGATATAAATATCGTCCAGCCAAGTTGTTTACCAAACAATGAGTAAAATCACATAAATCTCATAAGAGCACAAGCACCAAGAACACTGAAACAGTAAGTACAGTTACTGAACTTACTTGTGACCTGAGGAGTTTGAACTATGATTCCCTGATCCTGAATGCTTTCCTTTCAGGCCCAGATGCCTGGAACAGAATCCTCGTCGCTGAGACTCTTTGGTACAGCCTTCTTTAGAACAGAGGCGCCTCCACTGCTTGCCATTGAACTTCTTACGAATTCCGGTCGGAGTTGCGACGACATCTCCTTTTTTGTACTTGTGCGGTGTCCCAGACTGAGAGCGGGGCGTCGTGGCTGAGCTCCGTGGAGTTCCTCTCTCCCCAATAAGACTTCCTGACGAGCTCATGTGACTCTGGACGCTACTACACTTACTGCTCCCTATTTGAGTCCCTGGCGTAAGTGACCCTCCTCCACCCCGCCCACCAATCGTCATTCCAACTTCGTTGAAATGAATGTCCTCTCTTCGCAAGTCGTCGTCCGACTCAAAATCATATTCAATCCGCTTCCGGTCCATCCGCTCATCACTGTGAGTTGAACTAGCGGCGGAATGGGCAATCGGTGAGGGTCCGTTGAGTTGTCTGCTAATACTGACAACACTACTGCTGGCACTGCTACTCTGACTGAGCTGATGCGATGGCTCAGGGAGACTGGCATTGGATGGTGGATTACAGCTCCCACGCGGGACAGCATATATAGACTCTATGGCCTTTATCTCATCCCACCATGGCGGTAGGAGGAGGCGTAGATTAGGCCGTGCAACCGTGAAATCTTGAGGCCCGCGTTCGGACTGTACCGTGACTACGTATTGGGGTGGCCAACCGCTGAGCCCAGTAACAACCCCGCTCACAAAATGCGTGTTTTCGGGTGCTACACGAGCACAAACCTTGGTTCCAACAGTGACCTACGTAGTAAATTGAAATTAGGTGCTACTCGCAACTACAGCTAACGCATACTGCTTTGCAACGACACAATTACCTGCGGTGGAGTTGGACTTGCATCTGACACAATATCATAAAATGAAGTATTGGAGAGAATCACATCAGTGTATGAGACGGAGACACCGCCCACATCGAAAGAAACGGTAATTGTGGAGTGACCACTCACTGCTACAATCATGCCAGGCAAATAGACTCCATCCCGCTTGGCCAGCACACGATGAGCTTTCCATTCTCGCAAATCCAGAACAGGTTGGTTGTTCGTGATTTGGAGCGTATTGACAGGGACAGACTCTCTCGCATTAGCTACTTGATGAGGTTGTTCTATAACTTCAACTTCCTCCGACTCATCCTTTACACGAACGATATTCATAGCGCTAGTAATATTTGTACTTGCGCTGTTGGATGACGGCCATCTGTCCTTTACTTTGTTCGGGTCATCCTCCTTGGTTGACTGAATAGAAAATAGAAATTCAGCAATACCAAACACGGATCTAAGAAATATTCGGAATAATAACGAAATTACCTGCACAGTTGTGGTGCCGAAATCGTATTTCTGAGGGTACTGGGGAACCTCTGCCTGGTGGTGACCGTGAGTGCCTGATTTCGGAACGACTTCATACCTTGCTCCTTCCATTGAACTTGATCTGGATGATTGTCGAGAATTGCTTAAGCTGTTAACTGTGATAGCCCTATTTGTTTCCCGATACTGGTGCTGGCTAGCCGTTCCTAGTGAAATGCTACCTCCCCCTTGTATGTGCGGATGGTGTAAAGTCGGTTCTCCAGAAAGCTTCAAACTGTGCGACACCTTTTCTGGAGAATGACACACAACTGGATTGTCACTCAACATAATTTGATGATCCTGTTGCTGTGGCTGGTTTTGTACTTGCAGCCGATTCAATAGTGGCGCTATCTGAGCGAAATTAGCTTCAGCCGGAGTAGACGCTACTGGGATCGCACTGCCACAGCCTGATGTATATACATACTGAACCGAATTCTGTGTCATTGGAACAGGGGCCTTGGATCGTTCTAGAACCAGATTCAATCCTTCGCTCTCGGATTGAGCATCCTGATGATATTTTTGCTGTACTGAGACCTGAAACAGCAAACATTTAAATTAATTATAATAGTTATAAGAGTTCATGGTTAAGCACAGTAATCTGTGGTCAGACAGAAAGACTTACCTTTGAATTTACTGCGTGAAGACTGTAGGAAGAAGTTACCCTATAGGCTTGGGGTTGGCCTGCAGAATGATGGTGTGGCTGGAGATGCTGAGAGTCAGTTGGAGCCTGTTGAGGAATCGAAATGACTCGATGCTGGTGTGTTAGTGGCGGCGACGGAGATCTGGAACAAGTTATGTACTCATGAGACGTCTGGTGTCCTGTTCCTGACCCATACTGGATATTTGATTGTTGGGGATGCTGGTAATGAGAATGGACTTGCTGTTGTTGAACGTGCATTTGGACTGGACCATTCGACGTGTTCCGGGTTCCTCCAATCACAGAAGCGGAACGACAACCCAAATCCATTGGCTGCTCAGGACCTCTTCCTCCACTCCGAGCCTGAGCCTGCCCTTGGCCATGGGAAATATGAATTGGAGGTGAGTCTGCGGAAGTATAACTAGCTGGTGATTGTTGCTGGTGACTATGATGTTGCTGAGTGCTGAGGACCGGAGTACGATGAGGTGATGAATAAGTTGGGTAGATAACGCTCTTATTCGAACCCTGGGCGGACGAATAGGAGTGTCCGGGGATCAGTATGCTCTGACTTGACTGCTGCTGGTGTGGATGGGAATGAGCAGGCTGTTGCTCGTAAAGCGTGATAGTACTGTAGTTATTGTATGCGACAGGAAGCTGTGATGATGAGTTGGGACCACTGCTGCTGTTATGGTTGGCTTTTACTATAACAGGTGGATGAGGTTGTTGTGGATGCTGTTGAATATGAATTTGATGTGGCAATGCTGTATACGAGCTAGAGGGCTGATATTGGGTCTGGTGGTGCTGTTGTGGTGAATATTGTTGGGACTCCGGTGAGATGTGATGCGAGCTCTGTATTATTGTTTCTGCATTAGCCAAGCTATTGGAAATCGATTGCTGAAAATTCGGAAACTCTTGAGACTTTTGAGTAATAATGGAGGTCGAAGAAAGACTGCTGGATGTTGCCTCAGCCGGAGCCAGACTGGGAGCGGCAGCTGAAATAACTGTTGGTGATGAGGTTGGAACTGGAGCACTTGGAGGCTCTTCGAGCGGTGTTGTTTCGAAATCTGACGGATCAAACTTTCTCTTCTTTGGAAGTCTTTTGAAACACTCTCTGGCACTGCTCTCGTTAGGGGATTCCTATTGAAACAAAAAAAAGATGTGAATCTTTAGTCCATATTAATGTGTTGAGACGCAAAATAACATAGTTATATAGTATGCGCGGGGCACGTAATCTTTATTGGAGTAACAATAAACCGCATAGCGGTTATAATGTTATGCAGCAGTAGTGGTAGCAAATAATTGTGTCTACAAAGATTTTTCTAGAGCCTGGATGCTCTCCCGTTTCAATTTGCGAAGTCTTTACGCAATACGAATGCTATGGATAAGTTCCAGAGCTCATTAAAAATAATAATACAAATCTGCAGGACAGTACAGAGTGTACTATTACTGAGACGCAAGAGAATAAAAAAAAATAGTAGGTACGTGTAAAAATAAATCTGAGAACATAGTAAAGATATAGAAGCTAGTAAGACATACCATTTTGGAAGGTGTTTCAAATTTCGCATTATTTCCGTCCCTAAGATCTTTTATAGGGGAAACTTCGACCGGCTGATTTTGACTTGCCTGTAAAACCGATAAACATAAAATTATTACAGAAACTCAGTAGTTAGCTAGGGTATGAACATGAACAATGAACATAATAGTTAACTGCACTAATAATTAATAATACAGTGCGAACGTGCGAAGGGCTAGGTGTTTTAGGAGTTGACTTTTTTTAATTACCTTTTTGGACGTGTCAGTACTGTTTCCAACATTACCATTGCCGTTAGCAGTGCTGTCAACCAGGAGCGGAGCGGAAGGTCCATTTGAACTTGCAGTTCTCCGATTGTCCGAACCTGACTCTCCAGCATGCGGCGTAGGGACTGGACTCTGTTTTCGTCCACCTCGAGTTGACACGCCCCGCCGTGGCGATGGAGTGGCTTTAGTTACCCCACCACCTCTCGGTCTCCTCCTGGCATCGATCTCCATATCTTTTGCTTTTTACAAACATACAACAGTCAGATTAGTAATGAATTATGAGAATCAATGGTGGGCTAGCATAAGTCCGAAGTAGGGTTGCCTAAACCTACTATTATTTAATTATACTCTACTTCTGCGTTCAATTTTTACCGAGTAATTAGGTGCTACGTAGTATCTGGGCTAAGGTCTACTTAGCTAAACATTCTGTATGTAGATAAACTACCTAGTCGGGGCTTAAGTAGGGGTCACGATTAAACACTCGAGTACGCACGTACCATTGGTAGTAAACACTAGATATCCGTATGAGTAGAAAGAGGCTTTAATTCTGACTTAGGAATCACCATCACCAAACAAAAGTAGCCCCTTCTCTGTCCGTACTGAGCCGAAGACTCATCTCATCTCGCTCATCAAAATTAGACTTCGAGTTTTTTCACGAGTTAAATTCTCATGCAAGCCGAATATTTTTCTTAATTTTTTCTTTTTTCGCTTCGTTTGAGCCGTCCCGAAATCCATGCTTTGTCACAAGGGTTACGCTATATGGCTAAAACTCGACTAAAATATACCATCAAAACACCTTACAGGCGCTGAGGCGAACAAAAAATATTTGGCTGCACTGGGGAGCATTTTGACCGAAAACTCGATGCGTAATTTTGATGAGCGAGATGAGATGAGCCGTCGCCTTAGTACGGACAGACAAGGGGCTACTACTGTTTGGTGATGTTGCTTCATAAAAGTCAGAATTAAAACCTATTTCTATTTATATGGATATCTACTGTCTACGACCAAAGGTACGTGCGTAATCGAGTGTTTAATCGTGACCCCTAATTAAGCCCCCACTAGGTACTATGTATGTTACCGAATCTAGAATGTACTGGCCTGCTTCTTTAGTACTTAAAAACTAAAGAATTAAAAGTCTGATGTTTAATTGCTCACGCTTCGTATACACTGTTACAATTTCTAAAATATAGTCAGTCAGATTTTTAGAAAATAAAGAAAGTTTTAAAATCATCATCTTGACGAGTCATCATACGGATCATAAGTAAATGTGGATGCTCAATACTAACTGCTACACCAAATCGCCAAATGGTTGTCAGTTATCATGCAGGAAGTTATCGTAAAACAATAATTCAAATGCCACAAAATTATCTAACTACAAGTAACGACATCGCCTTCGGCTCGTGTCTTATACTTGCGCACGCGGCTCCGCCTCTTAGCGAGGTTGGCTCTACGCTTGGAACGAATTAGTACAAATATTTCGTTTAGTAAATAAATCGATTACCTAACTC
>JAQFZY010001482.1:0-15431 GCA_034696285.1 Hypogastrura burkilli | reverse complement strand
TTGTCGTTTAATTGCAAATGCATAATTTACAAGTTAGGCTCAAGTTAGTAGTCGCAGATCTAAAGCGCAGCAAAGAAAAAGCGCACATATCAGAAGAAATCCTCTAATTTAACTCACTTCTGAAGAGAAAGCGCTTTCTGGCCCGTTTAAACATTGCTCAAAATCAAATAATCTGTAACATATGTTTTTTCCAGCTTTCTAAACGGAGGATAGTCTTCTATCGTTTGCCCTTGTGTGCGCTGTATCTAGTCCCCATTAGGAGAAAGCGCTTTGCGGTCCATTTAAACATTGTCCAGAAAGAGAAGATATTTCTGCGGCATTTTTGTAACCGGGGGCATTTCGCTATGCATCAAGTGCGGTGCCCTTTTTCCGCATATACAGCGAGTAACCAATCTCAACATTATGAATTTCTACAAAATTAGATCAAAACCTCTGTGTGGACTTTTTGTAGTTCAATCATGTCTTTGAATTTGCTTAAGAATGCACCAAAAACAAAGTGAGTTTTTGAAAGAATCCTAAGCTTGGGCATAGGAAGGTAAGTATATGTACACTATACGTCATCGATTTCCAAGAAAGTTAAGATCCCGTATTAAGTATTGCCTACATCACCCAGACACACGTATTGCACCTAGCCTGGAAGGAAGGCTGAGGTTAATTTAATTGCCTGGCTCCTTCCTGGAGAACTTTCTTTAGTGTTTTCATACTAATTAGGTTCCCCGTTCACGACCTAGCTAGATTTATAGGTTTGTTCCAACTGTAAAAGCAGGGAAAGTTCTCTTTTTATTCGGGCCTGGGCCTAAGCTTGCCCTTGAGTGAAAGTGAGCACTTTCCCATCCAAAATAGAAATAACAACTAGAGAAGAGGAGGGCGGGGATTATCGCACTGCCACTGTTTAGTTTAACGGAGGACAGGCCCGGGAAGGTACCTACACTCATTTTAGTACCTCTGGCAGGAAAACACACGTTCGGGTACTTTCACTTTAGTTTGGTTCGTGTCTGGCTTGGTGCGAGGAAGAGGAGCCTGATTAAGAGCCGGGGTTGGGTCTAGTTTGGGCCGGGCACGCAAAGGCCTCAACGTAGCTATGTATCAAAGTATTTACATTCACGAATTACGAACTTAGATCTAACACGTTGTCACGAATACAGGAACAGGTCGCGTTATATGTGGCACACTTTCGTCTAAGACCCTATCCGCGAAAATCCAATTTAAAAAAAACCTGTATCCATAAATGAATTCTGAGGATACTAGTCAGAAATGTGACACTGATTGGCAAGGCTTTAGGTCTGACATGCATAAATATTCAAACCACGAATTCTGACTCATTCAAGGCTCAGTAAATCTTGGAACCTTGTGGCAGGTGCATCAAGGCTTGGTAAGCCGAAAACCTGTAACAGCGATATCCCAGACCCTGACCAATAAGATGCATCGGGCTTCAGTGCTCGGTAAACCCCAAAACCTGTAGCAGTGGTACCCTAGCCGACCATTATGCGCCATGGAGTGGTAAACCTCAAGATCTGAGACAACGGATTCATACGCTGATCCCACGATTCTACTTTTGATAATCTCCGAAACCTTTGGCAGCCGATTCAGGGTGATTCAGGGCTTGGTAAACCTCAAAACCTGTAACAGCGTCCCTAGTTACCCCTAGTCTACCATAGGCCTCATAGTAAACTCAAAAACTGCGTTTACAACTTGGTAAACCCCAAGTACCGCACTCCTGGCAGACTGCAATATACCCGTGCCCAGGACCTCATATGCAGCCAGTCCGAGCCTGATCCAAGACATACAAGGACTGAACTTCACGCACAAAACAGTATAATACAGGGAACTGGGAGTTGGGAGTACATGTTATACACGTCATCCCAAACTAAACCAACATAAAAAGTTCATGGGCGTAAGTTTTATTTTTCTCCCATGATTACAGGATTCTCTCTCAGGGATGAGCCGAGGTTCTGCTGGGAGGACTCAAAGTCAGTCTTAGCATTAAATGAAATTATGGTGAACCTTGTTTTAGATTTTGAGTCCCGTTCCCGCAAATGGCATTAGTTTCTCTCTCGGGTTCCTATCCTAACCTAAACCGCCTACTCGGGCTTACACTGTACGCTCTGAATGGATAAAATCTCATCGGATGTCCTTCCTGAACCTGTCACGGAAGGGAGGGCGGAAAAAGACTCACTCCATGTTCCCTCTACTAATCCATTGTCATGGTTTCTCATTTCTTATAATTTCATAAAAATTAGGAAGCTCCAGCAAAACTCTGAAACACATTAGATCTTAAATGTGAGTACATTCGGCCTACACCTACATCCGTAGTACGCGAATTTAGTGTACAACTAATTTCCCGCTTATCGGTGGTAAACTATCACATATCTACAGACTGTAAATTGTAGCTCATGTCTCATGTACATATTCCGGTTTGCAAAGTCCGGTACATAACGCAAACGCGTATTCCTCCGAGACGTGGAGCTCCTGGCAACATCAACTTCCTTGAATGAACCGATACCTCGGGAAATCTTAAAATAGCATTAATGGATTTTTTTATATTAAAGTAGCAAAAAATTAAATATTGTATCCACGTATGTACTATATAATATAAGGGTCCCGGTGCAACTCTTTTACTTTCACCAGTCACCAGCCGTATTGTGCAAAAAATTGAGTTGTATGATTAAGTGATCTTTGAGCCTATCCAACTATTTAATAAGCTTTTGAGCTGAAATTCTATAGCTTGGTTCACTGGCTGCCCAGCTCTCCGGGTGGGAAATGACAGGAGAAGGTCAAAGGCCTGGAGAAAAAACCGGACTCCCATCTGCCCATTTTTAAGGAGCCGCCTAATCCCTAATATACAGGCTCATTTTGGAGGGGAAAGCCTAGGATTAGTACCTACTAGTTTGGCCTGACTCAGGTAGGGCCTGAGTCTGGCAGAGTGAAAGCAGGACCTGGGAATACGTAGAACAGGAGGCCTGACTTTCTGACTCTGGAGTGCCGAGCCAGGTGATGACGTCAAGACTAAGTTAATTTCACTTTCACTCTCCCCTTTGCTTTTCCCAGGATCCAACAGATCGTTTATAAGTAAATCAATATTCACATCACTCGGATCCCACTCCCAAAAATTGATGGGTGGGTTCCGAAGCTTACTGTGCAGTACCACGAGGTGTATATAAAATTCTTTGATGTCAAGACGTTATAAATAGTGCAAAATATTTTATTTCTGCAGATTTGAGAATGTGCACAATTTGGTAATCCAGGCAAAAAATGTGCCACTCATTAAAACGTGGTGCATGTACAGATCAGGAAAATGTTTCTTTTTTGAATATGTGAATTAAGAAGATAAATTATTGCATTTTGAAATTGTAGACTGAGTCGGCATTTTTTTATGCTGGATTATTATTATACTCCGTAGTATACATTTCGTGTGGAAAATAAAATGTACTTTTACAGGAAAATGCTAAATCAACCAGTTTGGAAGTTCCACGCTTAACACTCCATGCTATTTTTTTTTAAATATCATTTGAATACAGATCCACGATAAGCACGGCGCTACGTAAAGTATTGTCCAGAATTTCAGTTTGTAGATATTCACTCAGCTCATTTCTTTCGATATTAATCAATAAAGAATTGTACCAGAAGTGTACCTAACTATGGCTATAAAGCATTTATGAGCCCTTGGACTCCACTATAAATTGACTACTCATAATATTGGACGCCGTGAATTTTATGCACGTAACCTATCTCATTCCAGCCATACGAAGAGAGACATAAGCTCCTTAGCTATGAAATACGCTCAAAGGAGCGGAGCTTAAGAAACTTTACATGCTATTACTTCACAATTACTTTCTCCAGTATAAGACGGGCTTTACAATTGGGATTCATAATTTGGTGAAAGGGAAGCATTACTCGGGCTCTACGCTTCACTGGGTTCCCCTTTCATTATGTCCTCCTAATGTGGGTAACGGGATTCAGTTGGGCCGAAACTCTTAGAAATCCCTCCCTTTCACCGCTTTCACCAATATGAAAGAAAGTCCTTCCAGTCCATAAACTCATACTACTACAGTACCTTACCTAGTCAAATACTTCGGACTAGGTTATAATTTTCTGAGGGAAAAAATATGAATTTCATCAGCAAATACAAAAATCGAGGTAATTATTTAATTCATCTGAATTACAGTTCGGACTAGGTTTGGTTATATTCAGAAATTTTAGGTTGTACCAACGTAGTGCTGCTTTGATTTTAGCCAAAAAAAAAAGCTCCCCCGAAAATATATACTTTAGCTCAAGCCAGAATATGTAGATGAGTAACTAAATATGTTAGAAAAATTTAGTCGCTGTTTCTTGATTCATATTCATGCCCAATTCATAGAAGACCTGAGTTTTATTTATTTGGTTAACATATAAATTTGCTCATTTCCATATTTTGTTCTGGACAGCCTATTAGGTTAGCTGCTATTAAGTTAAGTTAGGTTTGAATTTGAACTTCGAATAAAGCTTCTTCCCGCTTCTTGAATATATTGATTCCACTGATCGTTATATGTTATATAGTTTTTCCGTAGAAAGATTATTTTTATTTATGCTCGAGAATCGAGAAAGACAAGCTATATTTCACGGGCATAAAGTAATTTAAAGTCCCTTCGGACGCATGAAATCCTTTCCTCATAACATATATTGGGTCAAATTGTCAAGTCATAAATTGTCAGAAATACGGATTTCAAACTTATTTCACCAGAAGCGTAGGTTTCGTGCCTCTCTACCGAATGAGGAATTAGAATGAGTTTCAAAGTTTAAGACATTTTATTTATAGAAATCCAATTATGGATTCGTTACTTACTCTCAAGTCAAAGTGATTCCCTCGATTTTGGGAGCCTATTACGCAGTTTCAGAGAAATTCACAGAGTTCAAATCTGCCTCCAGACAAATAATTTTCTGTCGTCCTTTCCTCTGATTAGGTTGTTCTGTCTAGCGTGCTGTATACGCTTAAATTTTACTATATGGCTCCGTCTTGATAACTTTTTACTCATGCTCTGCTTAATCAAGGAAATGCTATATAGGTTAGGAAGCTGAAAGGTACAAATGGCTCTAATTTAAATTCTTCAAGGCATGGCTTGGAGTCTCCTTCGTTCATCTAAAGATTTAAGTGGAATTTGTAAATTTGTTTTTTTTAAACTCATTTCCTTAGCTATCGTAGTTCGTCCGCGTTGAAAGTTTGCATATGCGAGTCGAGAAAAATACGATTCATTTATATAACTACCAATCTTGAATAGAATTTATCTAAGTAGGTACCTCATGTCGAGGGCAGCAAATATTCCACAAAAAGGCCCAAAGTGGAAGAGAGTAATCCGGTTTATGCCTATGACAAAGTGAAAACAAAAACCGCGTCCTCCGTGCACTTTTCCCTAGCTGCTTTAGCCACATATGCTTCGCCTTATATTCAAATTTTAATGTAATAGCATAATGCCATACAATAAAAATGGAAGGGAAATAGCATTATGCTAAAAACACAATTTACTCTGCCTCCCTCTGAGGAGCCCAAGTGGGGCTTCCCAAGGAAATTCAAATATATGATCCAAAATTTGATTTCTTTCCCAGCGAGTCTCATTTAAAAGTTTGGAACTAAGTAATTTCCCCTTCACTCACAGGCGATGTGTCCCGCCTAAATATAAATACCACCAATATGTAATGTAGTCCTTTGGAGGCTGCCGGGGGGGAAGGCTCCAAGGAATGAGAATCAGATTTACATAAGTTAACTTTGTTGGAGCGGATTTTGTTTGAAGCCCTTAAAACTTGGAAGCGTGTAGTACATGGCCGCCGCGGAAAGTTGGACCAACAACAGTAAAAAGGCCAGGAACATGATGTGACTAACAATTGATTAAGACGAGAGAGTTAGAATGGGTGTTGCGGCGGAATAGGCTTGAAAGGGGCTTTAATAAGCTAACCCTAGGCCGGGGTATTGGATTTGCATGTCATTGGCATGGACAGAGAGAAGGTGATGAAAGGGAGGAAGGGACATTTACATACTATATGAGCCTTCCATATGGGCCCGGATTAAAACTCAATTTTTCCTGGGGTGGAGGACCAAATTTCCGACCAAACAAGAACCACAAAGGGGAAAAGAAAAACAAATTATAAAGTAATTTCAACCTACTTCCCCCATTTCCCACTAAGCCAGTAATTAAAGAACTAACGAGCCAAGGCCTGGCTAAGTCCCTGGAAACAGCATTTAGTGTGCGTGTCTTGGCTCCAGCTCCAGCTCCCGTGTTTTATACGGATGGACTCACTTCTCTAAGAAAGTTCATAATTCCCGCCACCCGCTCTTCCTTATCCCTATCCCTACGTCATCAAACTCAAACCGTTTACACTTTACAAAAATTTGCGCCTTACGTCATTGACGTCAGACATAATTGACGCTGCACATCAACATGTACACTAACTTGTACACAACATACATAACAACAGTCGGTGCCGAACATGATGCATTATAGATGCAATGCACGGAATATGCTCAGAATATGCTCTGTATATGACTGACGCTTGGTACATGATTGGTACCCAATATTTGGTACTGTACACAAAAATCTCCTGCACGATTGACGTTGTACACATACAGATAAAAGTATATGATTGACGCCGTACAACCAATTAGCAGTGTGCATAAGTCTCGGCGTACAAATATAATTACCCCACTTAATGTAGACTGTTGACGCAAGTACACATCTGTAATGTAAGTACATAATTGACGACTTACAAACTCTGAGCTGTACACAATACGTACCGTTTGTATACTACACATAAATGCCACCGTACACAATTTGAAAGTAGGATGTGTATAATTGCCCTCCTGCACAACCGACTCTGTGCATGATTTATCGAAATACATTCTATAAGACAACCTTCGCTCCACACATTTGACGCCTTAAATAATATAAACTGTACATTAATTGATAATTGACGTAGGACATTGTAGACACAATCCGCTCTCGTGTATAATTAATATCTTCTTATGCAACACACTGTGTACAGTTGACAAAGTAAATCGCTAATGAATCCAGCCAGTACATAATACACCCCTACGCAAAAGGCATTGCGCACATTTGACGGAGTTAAAACTGTCTACGTACATAATTGACTCGACATATTTGTCCTAGTACAGGCCTTATGGAGGTAATCCTACCAGGCGGGACCCGATAATTCATCAGCCTTCCGCCCCGCGTAGCCAGCTTCTGGAAACTGTGTACTTATGGACAGTCGGAAAAAAGGAGAGAAAGTTGTAGGAGAGGAGAGAAAGTGAAGAAAGTGGCGGCATAAGGCGGTCTCAAGAGATGAGCAAATTGGACTTTTGTCCTTCCCCAAGCCTCCTCAACCATGCATATCAAATGTCTCGGGAGAACAATAGGACGGGGTCCTCCGTCCCAAAATAAACAATCTCCTCTACTTTATACCCTCATCACTTAATTTAGCCAATTCCCCCACCACCACTAAGGCCGGGAGCCCAGGCCAACCATAAAACTTATCTTAGGCCCGGCCCAGCACCCGCTCCTTCCATTCATAAAAAGAGGAGCCTTAATGTTGGGGGCGGCTAGGGAGCGTGTGGGGAATCTCCAAGTGCCATTTTAAAGGCTCCACTCTTCATTGCTGACATTGTAAATCTGACAATAGGGGACCTAAGTGTATGAAAGTCGAATTCTATTACAATGGCGGAATTACCATTTTTGACTAGTCAGTGGGTGGATTCCGGTGGCGGGGGAAGTTGGAAGTCGTGACTCAACTACTGATTACCGCTTACGGAATATGCCCTTCCAAACAGCAACTCACGCACTCTGCAAGCAAATTCAGTAGTGCGAACCTAGTCCAAGTCCAGAATGCGTAAATGCTTACATACAGTAATGATGGGCATTGGGCCTTACTCTGGAAGCCAAGAAAAAAAAACGTTTCGATTTTGACACTGGAAATAGGTCAAACTGGAGAAATGTCGAACCGTTTTGCTCGCTTCAGAATATGTACGTACAGTAGGTATACAATCTAACCCTCAGCTATGTATGAGTTCGATCCGAGCCGAAGATTCTTGAACAAGTTCAGAATTAGATTATGATTACAAGTACAGTGCGAAATTGTGACGCAAATCCAAACCATTGAAAATAAGTTATGAAAGTTGTACTTTATGCTCATCAATTTGTACTATGGTAAGCACTTACTCGCGATCTACGCTTACAGGGATTTTATATTCAGTGAACTGTACTTCAGGGCCCTTTCTTAATATACTGTACTTTCACCTCTCACGGTTTTCCAGATACTCTTTTACGTAAATAGAAAGATGTGTACATTGGCTTATAATATTTTGTTTGGAGCGAGAGTGAGAAATAAGCAGAGAAAGTTGGATAGAGACAGAAGAAGAGAAAGAGAGAGAGAAAGTGTATGAAGGGACAATGTGTGTCAGAGTTGTCTCACTGTTGTAACGAGTAGGAATGGGGATGGCGGGTCGAGCCTCCCCGTGAGAGGTACCTCGGGTTGAAACCGGCCGGACCGTAGATGCTTCCTTTGGAGAGTTGGGAGAGCCGGCGGCCCCCTAGACCACACGGACCCGGGTTGTGACCTCCAGTCTGTAACACAAGGAAAACAATAATTAGGTCAGAGGGCAGACACATCTGCTGAAGCCAATACCCCTAACGGATTCTTCGGTGCACAACTCTGAATACATCTGTACACAGTACAGACCAGTACAGTGAGCTCTTTTGAACCCCTCCCTCTGTGGGTTGGATCAGGGTTCAAGAACACAAGTCTGAATGACTTTGTGCTTCGGATGAAGTGCGTTAACTCGGAACTCGGAATGACTTTTTTAGGTCAGGTACGCAATCTGACTATGAGTGTTCAAGTCAAATTCAAAACTCAACTCAGTGACGTTCAGTTTTGAAGTGAAGTGTATGGCTACTCTGTGAGCTCCATAACTGAATAAATCTGCGGTTCAGGGTTCGGGTGCACAAACCTTAACGTTTGTGCGGATTACGGTCTAGATTTACTATGAATGCGTTATTTTAGGTAGATGCGAAACACTGAAGACATCGGCAATTCCTTTGTAGATACACAACTCTGAACATCAGTCGGTTGATTGTTTATAAACTTGAGCGCGGCTCGCTCGCGATGGTTTGTGGACAGTAATTGCATTACGCATTTCAATAAGCATACATACAGATACAGTACCTGTCTAGACTCTAAGATACGCTGCGTCGCGCCTACAATGAATCGTCATTGAAGCACCTCCGCTCACTTGATGCTTGAGTGGGCCTTGAAGCTTAGTCCTGGTCCGGAAATGAGGGTTCTTTATCACTTTATCAGATTTCCCTCCGGAGCTTGGATGTGTGTCCTTGGAACCGAACTAGTATAATAGTACCTTTTAACCCGGAGTGGTAAGTAGACCAACGCACTTCCCGTTTCTAAGAAGACGAACAACCTGTTGTCAGGCCGGAAAGACACTCGTCGTCCCCAGCCGGGGTTCCGGGCCCATTCCATTATCAATAGAGATCCGCAAGGAAGGGGAAGGACGAAGGACGACACAAGCATAACCCTTCTGGCGGGGGAGACTATGGTCTAATAGAGTAAAAACTTGACTTTGGGCTGAAGAAGGAGGAAGGAAGACTCGTGAATGGGGAATAATGTGGTAAGAGAATTTGGAAAAAGAGAGGAAAGAAAGGAAAAAGAGGAAATCGAAAAATGGGGAAAAGGAACCATTAACGCTTGGCTCTGTGTATGTTCCTGTCTAAACTCGAAAATTGAAAAAGGCGCCAAAGCACTAGGGGCAATTGAGATCAACTACTTGTCGCACTTTACTTCCGTGCTGTTTCAGTTCTTGTAACTATTAATAAAATGCGGCAAGTTGTTGACCACTAGCCCTCATGAATTATCCAGCCTTTTAAAGTTTAAAATGCTCACTTTCACTCTTGCCTTGAATTTGAATGTCTATATAGTTCAACTCTCTGACTGACATTTTCTATTTTACCGGCCAAGTGACCCAAACAAAAAGTACAACCGACTCAAGGTGCGTCTTCCAAAACGGATAAGGTGAACGGTGACCTTGTAAATGAGGATAACGGCGCTTGCGAATGTTTCAAAAGTTCTTCCTGAAAAATGACGTTGCAGCTTGCAGCTACCAAAGATTGCGACTAAGGTAATTATGTATTACTTGGCTCCTTACATTTATACTATACTTTGAATACGCGGAAGATTAGGTTAACACAAAAATATAGATATCCGCCGCAAATGTTTATAACGAAATATAAGTCAAGGTAAAGAATGTCAGGCAAATGTACTGTTTCATTCGATAAGGTTTGCCCAAGTTTGGTTACGTTAATTTATGACTAGGAATACAAAAAAATATAGAGTTTGACTTGCTTATCTCCTTAGTGTAATTATTTGCGGGTAAAATCTACATAATATCTATGGAGCTAGTAGCTAGTATTAAATACAAACCCTTTACAAATGTACATACCTATACAATATTTCGCCGTGACAATATACAATCCAAATCAATGCTGTAATCCCCTGATCTCTGTATGCAACTGAAACACGCGTATGTGTACTTGTACTACCTTCATCGTGGTCTATTTTTCTCAATATTTTTAACCATTTAAAATCAAGGAATTTCGTGTGCACAACATTTTTGGGCTCAATTCTCCAAACCAGTATTTCACAAAGTTGGCATGTAATCGTCGACACGGTATGTCAAATGTGATTCGCGTATTTTTTTGCTTTGAATCCAGGAATTTTATCTGTCTAAAAGTGCCTATAAGGTACAGCGTCACTACAAAGTAGTGACAATTGACCATGACTAATGGCTTTCTGTAGATGACCCGTTTATGTATGTGCATGCGTAGTACGCACTTCCACTAATAAACCAGCAAGCGCTTCCACGCTTGAATTTGGACAGGCTCTAAACAGTGAATGCACAGTTTAGACTTAGAAAGTAGCCATATATTTATCTACACGACAATAGTTCAATGGAGTTGGTCTGCATTTGATGTACCATGACAGGTCCAGCTTAATAAGCCGGAAATTGAGTATTCTGAAAGCAGGAAGTTTTAACTACATCATGATTGGGTGATGTGCACACTTATCAAACTCCTTTTTCGATCTATCCCATAATTACACTAACATGGTTCTAAAATACGGATTTGATCCATAGCAGTGAACTGAATCTGTCCTAAGAATATAGAATAGGTAGCTGGGAGTCCTGGGCTATGTAATGAGCCGTAACATAGTAATAGACGGTTTGTCGTCCTTTCCCTTGTAGCTGATTGCCAGCGTGAAAGGGATAAGAGAGAAAAGCTGCGGGAAACGTTTCTATTCGGTTTGTTTGAGTCCTGTCAGGAAGGAAGGCGGGCCTGGAGTTCGGGCCTAATAATAAGTAATAGTATGATGGTTTGTTTTCCTTTGAACTGGTCCCAGGTTCCCTGGTCGGACCGGGCTAATGAAATGTCAGGTCCTTAGTCTAAGGAGAAGGAGTGCTGGGAGAGATTTGAGAGTCTCTCCTCCGGAGGGAAGTCCCGCATCTTACGTTAGGAAACCGCAGACGAAGAAATCTCCCGCATGAGCTAGTCTCAATGATGGCGTTAAGTTGAGTCCTAACCAGGAGCCAAAGGAACCCACTCAACCTTACGTCTAAGCCGGCTCCCACACCAATAAATGGGACCCCTCTTCCCTCCCCATTCTACTATATATGTCCTAACTTAAGACAAAGCCCAGGGCTTGAGGTTCCCTACTGTTGTTTGAGCTCCTGGTCTACGTTCAAGCGAGGACCTCAGCTAATGGACCAACCTGAGAAATATGTAGAGCATCTCGCCCAGAAATAATACAAGGAGTCGAAGAATTTGGCATACATTAGCCTAACACGGTCGGGCCGCCCCAGGCGGGACTCAGCCTGGAATTTCTCAAGGATGAAACCTGAAAGTTTTCGTGTGAGTATAAAGCGTTTGGCTTAGGTTGGTGCAGATATAGGTCCTACGTAGTTCCACCCTGTATTAGGGATCTGAACGATTCGAATGTTGACCCGGAAACATCGCTTTATGCCGAAAAAGCATATAATATTCAAGGCGAAGGAAGTTAGTTTTTTGTACTACAACTCTGACCTGACCTGACAAAAGTAGCTTAACGTAATAAGGCCTAATCTAAATAGTCCTGACCCTAATTCAACGGAAGTATCGGATTTTGCATTTCCTGCTTAAACTTTTGTTTAAGTTTTTTTCTGCAAGGACGTATTACACTTTTATGACGCAACAGTCAAAATTCCATAAGTTTCTGTATGAATATGAATTCAAATGCAGTTATATTTAGGAAATACTGTAAAGTTGTCATTCCCAATAGCGCGAACTCAAATTCCTCAGCCGCCGGCGGAATTTCTTTCTTGAATTTAGGGTGCCCTCCCTCCCGACATCAATTCCTAAGCACGGCATTGATACTGCGTACAAGTACTTAAATGCGATACATACTCTACTTTATGTAAGTAACACTTTCACCTACGACCTGTGTGCTCCGTTACAATTTCCAGTATTTCCCAACTACGCACTATAGAATCCTAGGTACATGGAAGTCCATGACGGCTGTGTATTATGTAATGCATGAAGGGAGTGCCTGGCAGTAGTCTCTGATCCTGAGCCCGGATTGTTATTTCTATGAAGCCAGTTGAGAGTTCATGCAGGTAATGGATGGCTGAGAACCCAAAGATGAAACAGAACCTGGAAATGACTGGCGGGCATTTTGGGGGAAAATAAGTCTAACTTTCCCGAATGGTTCTGACATTGGGCTTGGGCGTGACGACTCGGCAGATAAAGTCATGCTTTGTAACCTCTGGTCCTCCCTTCTTCCAAAAGTCAGGCACCGTTGGTTCAGTATCATAAATTGTGGGTTTTCCTCAGGCCCAACGGGGATATTCAAAATTCAGGCTTATTGATACGTCTCCTTCGAAGTAGTAAGTACATTATATGGCTAACTTGCAATTAGGCAAATTGTGCCAATAAAGATTTCTTTGAAGTTATACATGCACTGCAATTCCTATGCTCACCTTCCATTCCATGTATCTTTATATGCACAGTATTCAGGATGGAGTTTCCGGGAGCCATGCAACCCAAGTACCTACCTATTGTATCTTAAAAGCCTCACCAGCTTTGGAGTTTGGCCATCGCCATAGGCGGGTTCAAAGGTGTATGGATGAGTTGGGAATCAAAGTTGATATCCCAGCAGATCCGGGCCCAGAACTCAAAGTTTACTTTTGAGGAGGAATACAGTGTATGGATTCTGGATTCCCAGTAGGAACGTTAGGAGTTGGGAGAGGGCAGGAAAACGACATTAACCCACTCTATGTACATACTATGTAGCTCTATGTATAGGTCTCTATGGAGAAAGTCCGCTTTCACTTTCCCCGTTGAATCCCTTCCAGTGCAGCTCGGAACAAAAGCTGTAATTATTCTACCTTTTGCCGATCAAGCCAGGAGTTGGGCCTGAGAGTTTAATTTAAGGACAGAAAGATTAGGCGGCTGGTTTGGTCCGTATACATGTTAGTGTTACAAGATAAGCAGTTCAATTTTAGTATTATTTAGCACGGTGGAAATAACGGCGACGGAGAGTAGGAAACATTATTAACTTAATATGGGTAATATAATAATATTGTACTCCTCAAAAAATAGTACTTATAGAAGTAACCGGAAAATGCAAACCGCAATTTTTTTAATTTAGCTGAGGCAGGGTTTTGTTGTGTAAATATTTATTTAACGAGTGAATACTCTTTCTGCATAAAAATTATTGAGTTTAGCATAAAATATACAGAGTTATATAAACGGGTTTTAAACCCTATCTTTAACGTTAGATAAACTTACTGTTTGTAGGTTATATTAGGTTAGGTTAAGTTTCGACTAAAAAATAATTTAGTTTGGATAGGCTTGTACTAACACAAACCTAATTTCTCCAACAAAGCGATATACAGTATTAATATTTTCCTTGTTTGCATTTTAGACATGAGCAATAATGGGGTTTTTACAGCGAGAGGGTAAATGAATACATAACACATATGTATACTACATATACTAAAATGAGAATTAATCCCGCTTGTTTTGGGTGCCTAATTTTGATTAAAACTCAACCGTGAAACAGCCATTACAAAACACATTACTTCGCCCGTTCATTCCGGAAAATACACTTAAAGTGAAGCCTAAGCAAAGAGGGCCTGTACAAAGGGCTGTTTACTTAGAACTTTAGTGGTCCGTCCTTATCCGAATACTGCCTCTATTTACGGCTTGGGCCAGCATTAAAATGAAATTGGTTCACCATAAATATGGACTATTATTATATTTCAATTTCCAAAGCCGTTAAACACATAGCGTTACTTTCTCCGCTTTCTCCAATGTGCTTCTCCCTCCGATAGAGCATAGAGCCCTTTTCATTGGGTACATTAGTAGAAATGGGTCTAGGCCCTAAATGCATTTAGCCTCAGACGCTCTCGCCTTTTCCGCCTCCCCAGGAAATCAGTAATTAAATAAAAAATTCACTTATGAAGCACAGAGGGCCCCGGCGGGAAGTTGGCTATAGAAACCTAGGGGGAAAGTTCTACATGGAGATGGGTTCCCTTACCTCCTGATGATCAAAGTCCGTCCCCTTATCAACTCCGTGACCAGTGGGACCGATTGAGACTCGCTTGGTGTGAAGGCTCATGACGAGCCGGGGGCCTGGGCAGTCCCACTAGGCTCCAGAGTCGTCACTGGCCATTCCGGACAGGAGGAGCCTCGGGACTCCGGCGGGACCCGGGTTCTGGTGCGTGGCTGGTACGAGGAGGAAGTAAGGGCCCTCCTTCTGCCGCCTTATGCTTTTCAGGAAAGATCAACTGGTGGTTTGGTCCCGTCTTCCTTCCTCTTCCTCCTCCTGCCCGACTCGCCCCCATCATTCACACAAATTTCGGAGCCCAGAGCCCATTATAGTACGTGGTGGTGGTAGTAGCTGGGGAAAAATAGGGCGAGGGCTGCTCCTGCCGCTCCTCCTTTCACCAAACCCCAAAATACTACATAGGGCTCGGAAAAAAGGGACTATGGGGGAAGCTGGCGGGCTCGAACCACCTGTGCGCTTGTCTTGGGGACCCAGACCCAATATATCGACCACCGCGGACAGGCGAGGGAGCTACCTGCCTCTGCCTTGGGTTCACCGCGGCTCCCGCATACAATGGACATGGACAAATGGGCTGGTCACGTACGGTCTTCCGGGCCCTTAGTCTCGGAAAATGGCCGGAAGGGGCTAATTAGGCCTAATGGACAGTTGGGGTTTCCAATGTTGTCTCAGTTTTAGCCTCACGGTTTCTTTTGCTCCGGACGAGAAAACTTGTGCATGTTCATGTTCCCTGTGGGTGGTTGTTTTGTTGGTTGGGGATAAGATGGGTTATGTAATTTGGAAGGTGGGCGCCGAGCTTGCTG
>JAQFZY010001481.1:0-15445 GCA_034696285.1 Hypogastrura burkilli | reverse complement strand
AGCGTTAGACTGAAGATCTAAAGGTCCCTGGTTCAATCCCGGGTTTCGGCAGTAAGGCCCCAGGCCAATTTTTTGCTGCGTACCTAATGAATAATGATCCTCACAAACCATGACAAGTGGCACGTCAAAAGAAAAATAATTCTATTCACACTCAAAAATGCTCAATATTTGACCTCTCTAGAGAATCTTATGGCCGCTAGAGGTCAGGAAATTACAAGAAGCTCCAGCAAATTCAGCAGATTTCCTCATCAATCGTTTGAAATTTATTATGAGCCAAAGATTATTTATTTTAGCATAATTAACGGAATTAAAACTGCCTTATTTGAAACGTTTCAAAACTTTGGTGAGGAAAGCTGCTCTAATTGGTGAGAGATTTCCAATTAATTGGTGAGAGATTTCCAATTAATTGGTGATAGCTTAAATATTCCTCTTAAAAAATCCACAGTCACAGTTATACTCAGGTAGGTACTGGATGTAAACCTGGAACCCCCGGAGAAAATACTGGACCCACCGGAAAAAATACTGGAATTCCCCACAAAAATCCCCACTTTTACTCAGTGTAAGACTCAGGTCCCAAAAATGTAGACTTGGTAAGTACTCTGTACTGCGGGCTAGGTGGAGATTGTGTTCCCCAATAAATTAGGCCCTTCCTAAGTGACACTATCATTTATTCCCCGGAAAAATGTCTGTAATTACATTTCCCCCTCTTTGGGGCCCCCTAAAAAGTTGGAATGACAAATGATGAAAAGTTGAGTTTTTATCACATGGGATCCGGCTCCGTGGTAAAGGCCTGCCTCGGCCCGTGATTGATTACTATTTTCATAGGATCAGAGTCAGGCTGACCTGGACCATACTCGGAGCTCCCTTCCGCTCTCATACTGATTTATTTGGGAGATGACAGATTCGGGGGAACTCCTTGTTCCGCTAGACTATGTAGAACATTCCAGGGGAATAAAATAGACCATTATCAAATATTGCATGTTACGGGGGGAGAAGTAGGCACTAAACTGTGATACAGAATAGGCGAGTAATATTTTCATAATAATTAGATTGAGTATGATCTATATTTTCCTGCTTTGGGTATTCGTGAACTTTATTTTACTCAAGCGTCTCAATTAAGTTTGGTAAGGTTGGGTTTGACAAAATTTTGTCATAATTTAATCACTTCAAATAGGTAGGTACTATACAAATTCGCTGATCGGTTTTCCGCCAATATTCCGGAAAATACTTACATCGGCATAAAAATTAGTACTGCCTCTCCCGAAAGCTCACTAAATGTTCCATGATTTGAGCCGGAAAAAAATGGTTCTACCGAAATGTCGATTTTCAAAATTACAGAACAAGATAAAAAAAAATAGAAAACTGCTAAATCGTTGTTTCTGAATGTATTTATAATACCCACTTATATAAATATTAAGGTTATTTCTCGGACTAATTAAATAAATCTAGTGATACATATTTGAAGCCACTGAATTTGTATTTTTTAATAAAACAAAATATTTAAAAAAAAACGCTAATGTTGCTACTTTTCATTGCTAATAATTTTAATTAGTCTCTAATTTGCTCTATTAGAGTATACAGCATTGAATATAGGAAAAAAAGCTCGGGAAATGTCCAGCCTTTTCCTGCCACAAATTTATTTATGATCTTGGCATATTTACATTCCGGAATCAAGTCACTAATCAAACCGTGCAAATTTGCGAATTGGCTTCGCAAATGGCTGTTAAAGGTATTTAAGTGATGTACATATCAGAGTTTCACAGACTCAGTTATACGGAGCACTGTCGATTGAAATATACCAATTAGGGATTGTGGCCGGAAATTTTTTAACACATATATATGAATAGGAGTATTTAAACGATCACCAACAACTTGGAAATCTCTCACCAACTAGAGCAAATTTCCTCACCAAGGTTTTGAACCATTTCGAATTAGCGAATTTTAATTCCGTTAATTATTCTAAAGGAAATAACCTTTTGCTCGAAGTTTCAAATGATTGGTGAGTAATTTCCTGTAATTGGTGAGGAGATCTGCCTTAAATGGTGAGAGATTCTGAATTAATTTGTGATAGTTTAAATGGCAGCCCTACTTGAACTGCTTTGAATTTGAATAGAATTGCCAATTTTGAGCCTGGCTCGGAAGAGTATGTTTGTAGGTATTAGGGATTCCGCGGACGGTCCGAGTTGACCCCTCAGATCACCGGAACCAAGGTACGTAGGATCGTACGTATGAGCCCAGACCGGATCCCCTAATCCGCCCAACAAACTACATGAGGCCTTCGTCTTTTAGTTTATCTCCCTGTCATCAAGTGGGCTCAGGCCCCGGCTCAGGCTCCACTATATCATCCGCCAGCCCCTCTATACTTAAAGGATCTTCTCCAAACTTAAGTTGGATACAAACGGGGAGTCAAGTTAACCTGATTGGATTCGACTGCCCGGCTCTCAGAAGACGAGGAAAACTGGCCTCTTCCTTTATACTTAGGCCTACCGCTAGAGCCTTCTCCGCCGTGATAATAACCAGGCCCATTTTCCTGGGAGAGAGAAGCGGGGGCGGTTCCAGGAGCTTAGACGCCCTGGCCACCGAAATATAGAGGAATATTTCAACGGTCCCCAATTAATACGAAATCTCTCACCTATACAGCAGATTTCCTCACCACGGTTTTGAAAGAGGAATATTTAAATCCTTACAAAGGAATTCGAAATCTATCACCAATTCAATCAGATTTCCACGCCAGAGTCTTGAAGTATTTCGAATTCTATTTATTTAAGTATATTTTAATTCCGTTAATTATTCTAAAATAAATCATATTTTGCTTATACCAAGTTTTGCAAAATGTGTGAGTGATTTGAGTTAATTAGTGAGGAAATCTGTTTAAATTGGTGAGAGATTTCGAATTACTTGGTGATAGTTTAAATGACAGTCGTTTTGAAATATTTCGAATCCGAGCATTTTAATTACGTTAAAAATCATATTCTGCTCGAAATAAGTTTCAAGGGATTGCGGAGCAATTTGATACAATTAGTGAGGAAATCTACTTTAATTGGTGAGAGATGTAAAATTAATTGGCAAAAGCTTGAATGGCAGCAAAAAATATTGAGCACAGCAAGTGTGCCTACGCTAAAAATTGGTGATCCAGAATCTACGGGAAGAATTGGGAAAACTAAATTTTTCCCGTGCATAGTTTGATGCGGAGATAAATGTATGCAAACATTTCTCAGTAAAAATATAGGTTAAAGATAAAGCTAGTACTCCAAATCCATATTACTGTTGAACGCTGAATCATGGTTAGCTCTGGTTACCATTCCGCCTCCTGCAGCATTACAAAAATAAATAAACCTATAAATGGCTTAGTATTAGTGCTGCCCAAGATAAAATATATAAATTAAATTTAAAGTATTGGACACAAATGGTTGAGAGTGGTACTACGAGATTCATAGCCGATTCAGCAAATAAAATTATCTGATATGCATCTGAATTTCCTCATTTCCATATTTTTCTTTGGGCTCAGATATGTATTTGTGAGCAGGAGCCTTTAAAAAAATGCTTATTATTCCGTCACCCTAGCGCGGGCTTGTTTGGCTAGTGAGCCTATTCCGTAATAGATGATTTGTAGAATCTTTACGAATAAGAGAGCTTCTGAGGCTACGGGCTAGGACTACTCTACTAGGTCCCCTCTTCATTTGAGTGTCTCCATTTCGAATTTGAGTGGGCCTTTCCTTTGGTCAAGTGTGTCCCGAGTTTGAGGGGGGGGGGGAGGGGGGCGGAGGGCGGATTCATTGGAAAGCTCGGAATTTCCTCAATAAAGGCTCCTTGAGCCCCAAGTAGGGAGTAGGTAGATATGTGCGGTAGAGTGAAGTAAGGAAGAGTCAAAGGACAGTTTATTGAAGGAAGTCCTGGCCGGGCGGAAGAGGGAAGGAACCGGCGGCGGCGGCAGAGGAGCAGAAGGAGGGAGTCAGGATAATGAAATTACGTGTCAGATCAACAACTGACTCCGGCCGACAGGACCAAATGCTTGACCATCCACAGGAACTACACTTAGCTCCCTAAAGACTCCGCGCTCTCTCGGAGGCTCTGGCCCGGAGACTCCGAACAATAACTATGATCTCATTCTAAGAGCCACCCAGCAGGGTGGCACCATTGGCCTAGCCAAAGAATCCTACAAATTTAATCAATCGTGCACGAGCCACCTAAGACTTAATATGGCTCCCATTTAAACTATCACCGATTTCATTGAAATCTCTCACCAACTAAGAGCAGATGTCCTCACCAAGGCTTTGGAATATTTCACAGAGGAGAGTTTTAATTCCGTTCATTATTGTAAAATCAATCCTCTTTGGCTCATGGTGAGCAAATCCGCTTTAATTGGTGAGAGATTTCGAATTAATTGGTGATAGTTTAAATGGGAGCCATATTAAGGCTTGCATGGCTGGTGCTTTAATGCTACAAGTTTAATTCCGTTAATTATTATAAAATTAATCCTCTTTGACTCATAATAAATTTCAAATGATTGATAAGGAAATCCGCTTTAATTGGTGAGAGATTTGGAATTAATGGGTGATAGTTGAAATGGGACCCATATTAAGTCTTGCATGGCTTGGGCTTTAATACTACAATTTTAATTCCGTTAATTATTGTAAAATCAATCCTCTTTGGCTCAGAATAAGTTTCAAATGATTGGTGAGGAAATCCGCTTTAATTGGTGAGAGATTTCGAATTAATTGGTGATAGTTTAAATGGGAGCCATATTAAGGCTTGCATGGCTGGTGCTTTAATGCTACAAGTTTAATTCCGTTAATTATTGAAAAATCAATACTCTTTGGCTCATAATAAGTTTCAAATGATTGGTGAGGAAATCCGCTTTAATTGGTAAGAGATTTCGAATTAATTGGTGATAGTTTAAATGTGAGCCATATTAAGGCTTGCATGGCTGGTGCTTTAATGCTACAAGTTTAATTCCGTTAATTATTGAAAAATCAATACTCTTAGGCTCATAATAAGTTTCAAATGATTGGTGAGGAAATCCGCTTTAATTGGTAAGAGATTTGGAATTAATGGGTGATAGTTTAAATGGGAGCCATATTAAGTCTTGCATGGCTGGTCCTTTAATGCTACCCCAAAAATATTGACTTTAGGCCCAAACGGAATTTGGAAATTAACAAACGTATATGTTAAGCCAGTGTATTGCATATCCAAGGTCAAGGTTCAAGCCGTGGACCCAATATGACTCTGGGTGTTATAATAAACGATAAACGATTCGGGGTTTGCACCTTTCGGGGAGTTCTATATTTTTCCTGTAGGTATATAATTAGTATATGTACTTAACCTACTAACCTATATAGTGCTAAAAAGAGGCCCAAGGGGCCGGCCGGGCCTCAACATAAGCCTTAGGGCGCCACTGAGCCTTACTCTGAAAAGGACACGCCGCTAGCTCCATCTTTCGGTATTTTTAGCGGACCAGTATCCAGTTTAGCAGCCCATTTAGCAAATGACATGCGCAGAATATAACTTAGGAGAGTATTTGAAAATTTTGCAGGTTGTCCTGTGAAACAATTGGGATGTAGGAAAATCCGATAAAAGCTAATGGAATTTTTCCATTGTTTCCGCCATAGACAACCCTGAAGGGTCTTTCTCCTTAGAAACGGTTTGGGCCGGACCCGGGGATTCCCGGCCCCAACTTGGGCCTTGCCTTGCCATCCAGCCAGCCATCCGTGAATTAGTCCACTACTCCTGTCAACCGGACATCCCCCTCCACTACTCCTGTCCCTGTCCGCGGACTCTAAACTTGTTACGAGTTATGGCAGGCCGGGAATGATTCATGACGCCCCCACCACGCCACTGAATGGGAATCACTCTAATTCATTTTCCTAATCCGTCCTCGCCCGGACCTGGCCCAAAACCAATTTACTTACTTTGAAATTAGGACCCAGGGATCCCCGAGCCCGGACCCGGGTCCATAAATCCCCGGCCCATGACTTCCAGGGTCTTCCAGCCTATGCATGAACATATTTAGGCAGAATTGGACTCACGTTTGGAGTGCTGGCTCTCCTCCGGGGTGGACCGGTCAGTGAGGTCAGAGTTGGGACTCGGGACGTCCTCCCGATCGTCCCCAATTGAGTCCCCGTCCCCCCGGCTGCTCCCCTCCTCCTTGGAATGGGGGGAGTTGTTGGGCGGGGGCGAGGTGGAACGGCGTCGGGAGGACCCGCCGCCGCCGTTCAGGTAGGCAGAGGCCTGCTTGTCTGGGATGAGGTACAATCAGAATTTGAATTATTTTTGGGCTGCTTCAAATAGTTCCATGGTTCTCATTTACTGGGACTTAATGGGGTTGGGACCTATTGGGACTGCATGGGAGTTCATGGGATTGTGATGTATTGGGATTCATTTGGATTCTGATTTAATGAGTTTGGGAGTTACTGTGATTCAATGCGTTTGGGATTTAATGGGATTCAATGAGAGAGTGATTCAATGGGATTTAACACGACGCAATGGGGCCTACCAGGATTTAATGGGCTTTATTTTACAGGATTCAATGAGATTTAACAGGAGTTAATGGGATTTAAAAGGATTCAATGAGATTCAACACGATTCGATGAGATCTAACAGGAGTTGATGGGATTAAACAGGATTCAATGAGATTTAACAGGAGTTAATGGGATTTAACAGGATTCAATGAGATTTAAGAGGATTTAATGAGATCTAATAGGAGTTAATGGGATTTAACAAGATTCAGTGAGATTTAACAGGATTCAATGAGATTTAACAAGAGTTAATGAGATCTAACAGGATTTAATGGGATTTAACAAGATTCAATGAGATTTAACAGGATTCAGAGGAGTTAATGGGATTTAACAGGAAAGGATTTAATGCGATATAACAAGATCCAAGGGGATTTAACAGGATGCCATGGGATTTAACATGATTCAATGAGATTTAACAGGAGTTAATGGGATTTAAAAGGATTTAATTAGATTTAAAGGGATTTTAAGGGATTTAACAGGAGGCAATGGGCTATAACAGGATTCATTGGGATTTTATGTGACATAATGGGATTCAGCATAATTTATTCTGACTTAAGGGGAGTTAATGGGATTGTGATTTCCTGTGATTCATTGGGATTCTGATTCAATGGGATTGTTATTTAGTGTGAGCTATTGCGATTGTTACTTAATGGGATTTAATTAGATTGTAATTCAATGGGTTTTAACAGGATATAGCGGGCTTTTAACGGATTCAATAGGATTTAAAAGGAATGAATATTCAATGGAATTTAACAGGACTTAAGAGGGTTCAATGGGCTGCAATGTGATCTAACAGGATGTAATAGAATTTGATTCGGTATGACGGGATTGAATGGGACTGAATGGGATCTCAATGTGATAGGATTTAGGTAAAGTGGGATAAACAGTTTTATAAAACCCCCTCCTTAAGTCCTTTTATGTCGCCACATGAGGAGTGATGGGATTCAAGCGACAGTGTGGGGTAAACAAGTTATAATTGCATTATATCCCACAGGGGCGTGTGTTATGTAGCTTTCAGTTTTGGGAGGGGCCCGGAAAAATTCTCCTTATGTTCCCGTATCCCTAATCGTTTATTTTCGGCGTTTTCTTGGGTGAAAACCTGGGATTTGGGATAATATTTAATGCGGATTAGCGCAGCAGGCGAAAGCTTAGAAATGTTTGCTGCGTTTGACCTCCAAAGTAACGTATTTTTGACTTTTGTGGTTGAGAATGTGAGACTTCTAGTAATAATTGACGGATCGCCAATTTTGGCGATTTTAAGGGGGAAATTATATTTTTTGCGAACATTTGGGGAAGGGGGGGAGCCCCATGAGCCAGTTCCTGGACACGCCCATGAATCCCATTAAATCATAGTGTACTAGAACTTAGATCCCGTAGTATAAACGACTTCTGAAACCGCCGACTTAAATCCCATTAAATCCCAGTGCACTAGAACTTGAATCCCGCAATATAAACGACTTCTGAAACCGCCGACTTAAATCCCATTAAATCCCAGTGCACTAGAACTTGAATCCCGCAATATAAACGACTTCTGAAACCGCCGACTTAAATCCCATTAAATCCCAGTGTACTAGAACTTGAATCCCGCGGTATAAACGACTTCTGAAACCGCCGACTTAAATCCCATTAAATCCCAGTATACTAGAACTTGTATCCCGCGGTACAACCGAATTCTAAATCCACGGACTTAAATCCCATTAAATCCCAGTGTAATAGAACTTAGATCCCGCGCTATAAACGACTTCTGAAACCGCCGACTTAAATCCCATTGGCTCCCACTGGAATGGGATTTAGTCCGCAGACTGTGATTTAGAGCAAGTGCGTACCTTGATGCTGGGCGTCCCTGTTCCGGCAGTCCATGGCCCCGTCGGAGTCGAGCTTCCTGCGGCCGGGCTGGGCGGGTGCCGTGAAGGCCGATGGGAGCCCCTTGCCGGCGTGCCCGTGATCCCCGCTCAGATTCAGAGTCCCTGCCCCGCTGACGGGGACGGGGTGGCCGGCCGAAGTGACGATGGGCCGGAAGGCCCCTGAGCTCCCGAACGGGAGCCGACCCTCGAGGGCCGGATGAAGGAACGGATTCTGCAAGTGGACCAGCTGGGCCGCCGAAAAGGAGTCCATGGGCCGGAGGCCGAAGGTGGAGGCCGACAAGTTGGACAGGCCTAATGAGTCCTTACTGTCGGAGACCTACGGAAATTATATTTAATTAATCGGAAAGCCCGCCCAAAACTACCGGAGGATTTATTAGGCTCCGGCCCATTAAGAGTCTCCTCGCCTTCTCCTCCCAACCCGTATTCTGGGAAGCACTGCTAATAAACTAGGGGCAGGTAACGGAGGCCCTGGATCCTTCCATTTAGTATGCAGACTGCCTATTCCTTACACTATTCTCTGTGTCACTCTGAGGAAATTTGGCAACAGGGTCAAGGTCACAATGGGTCCGGCTCTCACCATTATCCTCCTTCAGGACTCATGGGGGAGACTTGGCTGCAGGGTTCAACGTCACACATGTATTGCTGTTGCATGGAATCACCCGGCTTGGCATCATTTGGAAACTTGGCCGGGGTTGCCAAATTTACAAATGTGGATTGATCTTAGGTTCGGCCTTAAGCCTTCATTTATAACCATGGGAACAGGGGCAGAGGTTACAAACGGAACAAGCTACTAATATCATATTTTTGTCAGCATTGGTACAGGTGGCAACATGGTAGTGAGTTGGAACTGTAGCCCGCAGCTGGAATTCGCGACCGGGCTTTATTTCTAAAAAACTGACAACAAGGTGTCTAATTGAGCCGGAAATTTGATGTTGCCCTTTGGGTTTCACTGCCATATACTTGGCATCTGCGTCAAGGTCAAAGGTTACGAGTCTGTACCACCTACTGGAATCCACCTCTAGGATTCGATGTTAAACTTGGCAGCCAACTGAAGGGTTACAAATGTGACAGGCTACTAGACCTTCCCTCCAGGTCTCATATGTAAGCTTGGCAACACAGTTAAGGCTAACAAATGTAACCGGCTACGTGACTATCCCTCCAGGTTTCATATGTAAGCTTGGCAACACAGTAAAAGGTTACTACTGTATCCGGCTACAAGACTATCCCTCCAAGTTTCATATGTAAGCTTGGCAACACAGTAAAGGGTTACAAATGTAACCGGCTACAAGCCAGGTTTCATATGTAAGCTCGACAACACAGTCAAGATTTTCAAATATAACCGGCTACAAGACTATCCCTCCAAGTTTCATACGTAAGCTTGGCAACACAGTAAAGGGTTACAAATGTAACCGGCTGCAAAACTACCCTTCCAGGTTTCATATGTGATTTTGGCAACACAGTCAAGATTTTCAAATATAACCGGCTACTAAACCTTACCTCCAGGTTTCATATGTAAACATGGCATCACAGTCAAGATTTTCAAATTTAACCGGCTACTATAATATCCCTGCAGGTTTCATATGTAAACTTTGCAACACAGTAAAGGGTTACAAATGTAACCGGCTACAAGCCAGGTTTCATATGTAAACTCGACATCCCAGTCAAGATTTTCAAATATAACCGGCTACAAGACTATCCCTCCAGGTTCCATATGTAAACTTGGCAACACAGTCAAGGGTTACAAATGTAACCGGCCAATATAATTGGGCTGCCATTTAAACTATCACCAATTTCCTGGAAATCTCTCACCAGTTAAAGCGGATTTCCTCACCAATTACAGGAAATTACTTAATTACTTCAAAGCATTCATCTGCTCTAATTGGTGAGAGATTCCGAATGAATTGGTGATCGTTTTAGTACTCCGCATTTAATTTCCTGATCCTGTTATCTCGGAAACCCTGCCAAGTTGCCCACTTGAATATATGCCTAGCTAACTGGCTCCCTGTTTCCTGTAGAAAAAGGACTTTCTCCGTGCCTGGAACTGCTCACCTTCCGTATCTCAGTTCTCCACATATACATAATATAGGAGCCAGTCGTACTCAGTCAGTCATGTAAAAAATAGGGACGGGACTTATGGCCTGCCCGTCCGCGTACGTGACAAAAATCCGAGTCCCGAAAAAAACCCGCCTGCCTCCTCAATAAAGAACCGGAGCGTTAATAACTTTAAATACCCCTGTCTTGTTCTACAACTTGGAGATCCCTCATCTTCCCCCTCCGCCGAATTATTACTATTCCGCTCTCTCTCTCGCCACACAAATCCAGGAAAAAGTGTCCATGCCTCTCTAACAGTAATTTATGGGACTCCGCCGTACTTTATACCAAATAACTCGGAGCTCTAGAAGGAATTAGAAGGCAGGCCTTTGATTGGATCCATTAATAGCATGAAGCGATCATCTGAGCCGGAAAAGAGGGCCAAAACTGGATATTATCATTTTATGCAAGTGTAGGTATCTATTTCCATTATTTGCATCCTCTTTAGAGCACAGAAACTACATATGTACCTACATAAATAAGGCTTCCATTTTTTCGAGCCGGAAAATATTTGCTATTCGCGGAAAAAAATAGTTCGAGCCCAAAAAGTGTACAAATCAGCATAGTTGGACTTTGCTTGCAATGTTTTCACTCTATATACAAAGGACGAGGACGAATTACAAAAATTAGGCATTAACAATTCTAAATTTAAAATTAAAATCATTTTAAAATCATTTCAAATAAAGGCTGCCGTAAGTAATTCGAGATCTCTCACCAATTTAGAAAGATTTCCTCACCAATTACCGCAAATTACACACAAATCTTTTCAAACTTAGTATAAGCAACTTATGATTTATTTTAGAATAATTAACGGAATTAAAACGCTAGAATTCGAAATATTTCAAGAGTCTGGCAAGGAAATCTGATTGAATTGGCGAAAGACTTCGAATTGGTTGGTGATGATTTAAATATTCCTCTTAAATAAATTACTTGTAACTTGCCGAATGTGTATGAATTATAAAAAAAATCCGGATAATCCGTGCTTTTTCCGGACTTGGGTTATTCTTCTTCAGGGAATATCCCAGATTCCGGCTACCGGTACAAATTCAAATTTTTTCTTTGAAAGTACAACTTTTTACGGTTTCAAATGATCATGCGCTACTAAGTTGTATCATTTTTGGAAACCTTCACGTATTTATGCGTTGGGGCTCCGAATAAATTGAAAGGAGCCCAATACATGATTTTTGTTTTAAAGCCGCTCCATTGAATCAAATGGTAGCCTCCGTGGGCTCGTAATAATACTGTACGGATCTTTTGGTCCCTTGAGCTGGAGAATGTGAGTTCTTGGCTAAATGCCTTCCTCCCCCAGCTCGAGACTTCAAAGATGCTTTATCTATACCATTTGAGGAGGGCTCTTGGCCGGATTCCCCGCCCGGGAACTCTTTATTAAAAAATGATTTGGAGTGTCATATATATCTCGGGCCTGGGAGCTCCCGCCGGAGCCGGGTATTAATACCCGGCCCTCCCTCCCTCCCTCCCGCACATACATACACAAATACTGTACATGGAGGGTCCTCTTATTATGCGGACCCGGGTTTGGCTCATGAATAGGCTCCCGGCCCAGGAATTAGGGGGACCATTTGTATGCTGGTCAGTCCGGGAAAAGGCTTAAGAGCCGGGAAAGGGCGCTTTTAGTCAATGTATATCTAATATGCAGTACGGGCCTAACTCCGGGATCAGGGACCAATTAAGCCGAAAGGTTCTGGATACACTCTACATCCACTTACGGGATGGGCTCCGTTCGGGAGGTTTGACCTAGGATTTAATCCCACCCAAAAACTACTGATCTTAGCACCAAAAAGAAGGGAACTAATCTACTGACTCAGGTTGTGTATGGATCCCGTATTGTGTACAGTATGGTACAGACCCAGCCATTTGAGTTGTCTATACTTCCTCATTTCCGTATTTTACATTTAACGTGTCCACCAATAATTTGGTTTTAACCGGCTAATTCTTGAAAGTCTCGAGTGCTGACTCAATATATATAATTTATTAGTGCGCGTGGTACACCCCAACACCAAAATAGCCACAGCTAGCTATGGGCTCTTTTGTCACAACCGACCATTACCCGTAAAGTTCAAGGTAACCTAACCTAACCTAATTATAATGATAATATCACGTTAGGTTAGGTTAGATTAGCTTAGGTTAAGTTGGGCTAGGTTAAGTTGGGTTAGGTTAGGTTACTACAGTCAAATTTGAGAAAAGGCGTCATTTCGGCTTGTGGCAGGTTTCAACGCCCGCAGGCCGTTTTCGGGGTTGGGGTGTAACATATGTTATATGGAGGGGCGGGGATGAAGTGAATGAATTTGGTGGAGATTTTTAGTGGAGACTTTTAGCTAAATAACAACGGACGAAAATGATTTAGTGGTCAAAGTCAACACTAGAGACTTTCCAGAATTAGCAGGTCAAAGACGTATTATTAGGGGACACGTTAAGAGCTTAACCCTTTTATATTGGGATAAATTCAATACTTTTGAACTTCTTTATTTTGATTGGACAGAATGGCTTTTTCGGAAAAGAGTACTATTTCCATACTCAGTATTTGTAGTCCGAATGAGGCACCGGACTCCGAATTTTCCGCTAAAATCTGATTTTCTCCGTACCCAAAGGATACTGTAGGTTCCCAATATACGGGGATGCGGCACTTAGCTGGATTTGTGTGAAATTTGGGATGCTTGTAGATCTCAAAGTCCTGAACAATGTTTAAATAGAGGTCAATCCCGTAGGTTCCCTGCATGACTCTCTACGGGTCACACAGAGGTCACACGGGGAAAGGACGCGGCACTCAGTTGAATTTGGCATGCTTCCAGATACTGACCTCCTGAGTAATGTTTAAATGAGCGTAAATCGGAAATTTGACCGTTAGAGGGGCACGGAGGTCTCCTACGGCCTTGACGTCCATTCCAACACTGTTCAGGAGGTCAAGATCTGTTCGTATACCAAGTTTGAACCATCTCCAGCTGAAATAATTACTACTTGTAGCTACGTACCTGTGAGTGTGAGCCGAAGGGCCTCTGCATTCGAATGGCATCTCCGTATCCCGACTGTGAGAAGACAACGAGGGCAGGTGGGATGGAGTTTGGGACGTAGCTCGACTCTTCCATCTGTAACAGCATAGGTCAAAGGGGTCAACGAAATTAGAAATCAACTATTTTAATTTCAGCGTATTTTGTTATAATAGAAGGGATTCCGACGTTTTTTTTTATTATTACTGCCATATTAAAAATAAAGATTTAGGTCCAAAACTAAATATGCAAAGGAGACCGCACGGATTGTATGGGGGGATGACTTTCCGTTAAAAAAATTATAGTTTTTTGAGAACGTATAGATTAAATTTTGCTGAACAGGGTTTAAATGGACCTCAAAGCCGTATCTGAACTCCTTGACCCATATTATGCTCACCAAAGGTCACATGGGAGAAATATGACTTTCCGTTAAAACATTTCCTAATTTTGTATATGGACATATCAAACTGTGCTGAACAAGGTTAAAAATGGACCTCAAGGCCGTATCTCAATTTCTTGACCTCTTAAAGGGTCTTCCATATTTCCCCCATGTGACCGTTGTTGATGACGATTTTAGGGATCAAGGAGCTAAGATACGACTTTGATGTCCATTTAAACCTTGTTCAGCACAATTTCAACTCTTATGATATGATACATACAAAATTAGAGCATTTTTGAACGGAAAGTAATATTTCTCCTACGTGACCTTTAGTGAGCATTTTAGGCGTCAAGGAGTTGAGATACGGCCTTGAGGTCCATTTAAACCTTGTTCAGCACAGTTTGATCTGTCCGTGAATAAAATCAATCAAAATTTTAACGGAAAGTCATATTTCTCCTATGTGACCTTTGACGACCATTTTAGGGTCAAGGAATTGAAATACGGCCTTGAGGTCCATTTATACCTTGTTCGGTACAGTTTGATCTGTCCGTATACAAAATCAAAAAAAAAATTAACGGAAAGTCATATTTCTTCCATGTGACCTTTGACTTTGACGACCATTTTAGGGGTCAAGGAGTTGAGATACGGCCTTGAGATCCATTTAAACCTTGCTCAGTACCACTTAATCTACACGTTTTCAAAAGGTATACATTTTGTAGCGAAAAGTCATTATCCCATACAATCAGTCCGATCTCCTTTTCAAACATACCTAAATCTAAATGTTTAGTGGGTATTTTTTGCAAAAATGTATATATATTTTTTTTTTGCTAAAAATAATTAGGTCTTAATATACATACATAGATGAAAAGTCTGGGCTAATCATCCAAGGGCAAAATGTTGGGCTAAAGCTATATATGATATAATACCTTTACATGACACTCTGGCTCCATTAAATACAAGGGGAAATTATTCATTCAGCGAAAAACTGAGGTAGGTTTAGGTTTCCACCTCTCTGGGCCTGATTCCCTTTTACTATCTCCTCAATTCCCTAATACTACACCTTTAGCCTATCTACTACGAAAGTTGGGGCCCGGGTGGCCGTAGTTAATTGTCCTGATTCGATAGACAAACGTAGGGAGCCATTTCCGACGGTTCCCTTTATGATCCGGCCCGGGATCAATCTAAATTAGGAGCCGTGTATGTACACAGGGCCGGAGAGGTGTAATAACCTCCGGCCCGGACAACCCACCATTTAACACTACTGGGTCCAGGGGCGTGGCTAGCATTAAGTTTCCAGAGGGGCTCGAAGTATTATTTAGTAGAACATTTTTTGTCATTTAACGTCCAAAACCGAGAATTTTCCCTTTTTTCAGGCTAAACGTGGTGAATATAGGTCAGAAAAATAAGTATAAGCGGGCCGCAGGGGAAAATTTTTGGGCTTTTACTTCAAATTTTCTATTTTTGTGAACATTCGAGCCCCTAAAGCTCTATGCTGGCTACGCCCCTGACTGGGTCCAAGTGCATTAGGGCTTCTACAAGGCTAGTATTTATGGCATGGGCTAATAAAGCTCGAGGGGGGGGGGGGGGGGG
>JAQFZY010001480.1:0-15446 GCA_034696285.1 Hypogastrura burkilli | reverse complement strand
TTTTCGGGCACATGACACATTCGGGCAAGTGACTTTTCGGGCACATGACACATTCGGGCAAGCGTCTTTTCGGGCAGCTGCATTCGGGCAAGTGGCCATTCGGGCACTTGACATTCGGGCTCGCGACCAGACACGAGTTTCAAAATATTCACCGTAAATAAGTTTACAGAAATGATTGGAAAAACATATTCAAGTGTGTGAACTTATATTACAAAAGATCCTAGATTTAAATCCGAAGGACATGGTACGAATGTGTCGAAATTTCGGTCAAACGGTGAGGGTCAATACCACAGACGCTCTCAACATTTCCTTCTTATTAGATGCACTTTGGAATAGAACACCCTGCAGGGGTAAAAGTGTAGTAGTACTAGTGTAGTAGTAATAAGTACTGTGTATAGTATTTATCAAAATTCTATATCCTTATTCCGGTGGTGGTATATGTGTGAAAGCGTAACCGTAAGGCATTTTGGCCGAAGTTGGACTTTACTAATCCACACCACACCACTCGAAATGGACGCATTTTGCATACAATTTTTACCAAATGTATTTTCAATCAGTTCAGAATCAATCTTCAAATACAAAATACTTGAGACGTTGAAAATACAAAATACAAAACAAAATACATTTTGCCCACAAAAATGTATTTGAAATACGTATTTAAAATACAGTATTTTTAAATTACATGTATTTTGCGCAAGTATGCAGAGCATCAAAATAAAGGTGAGAGCTTCATGGTTTAACTTTGATTTTAAAGACTCGGTTTATGCATAGCCACATATATGGCGTAGTTAATATTTAAATCCAAGTCAATCGCGAGTGGAGCAGAAGATCCGCTCCGCTCTTCAATTTTGGGAACGGTTCGAGTTGCTCTTTGCGCTCCGGCTACATACCTGGCTTTTGAGAGCAAATAAAAGAACGAATCACTTGGCTTAAAGAACATAAGTATAGTTTCTATATGAACTTCGTCGACCATTGAATACAGTTAAGTCAATTTAATTAAATCAAATCAAATCTTGGGGAATTTCGAAACGCAATATAACACTGGAAACTTTTTAGAACGAATCATTTAAGGTAGCGTTGCCGTGGACTTTCAACCCTGTGTACTTATTGGCATGAAGAAAATTGGTACCCGAGCCCCGTTCACATTTCTTCGCTAATTGTAAAATAAGCTTTAATATTTCATAGAACAACAGTGTACCTACGTGTAATGCTTAACAAACTAGGCATAAGTCACTGCTTAATTAGGTAGATTAAGGTCCAAAGAAAAAATATAAATATTTCTAAGTTTCGATTAATTAATTAACTGGTTTAGAACTTTAAGTAAATTAATTTCTTAAACACTAATTGTAGCCTGGAAGTAGATCTTTCGAATGATGTACTGTTCATGGTTCTACACCTTGGCAGTAAAATGTGGCTCGTGTACCAAATTTCCACATGCCCGTACATAGGGTCCAAAGTCCACGGCAACACTACCTTAACGTTATATGGTAATTTGTAATTTATTCGTACACCTTACGGTCCCGACCTGCTGAAAGCAGGTTTTAAAAATAATTCATTCATACGTTATCTACTAATGTAGTGGTGATACTTCGTACGTAGTACAATTTAACGCAATCTTTATTGTACTCGCCGCTTACGAGGATCATCAAAAATAATAACTATGCAGGTAAGTAATAATACTGGTTACCAATCAAAATCATGAAGGTAATATGGTATTTGTAAAATTAAGTAAGCTTCAGTTAAAGCTTCAAGCATATGCAGCATAGCTAGCAACAGAATACTGCATTTCCACTTTCTACTTTGTATAACGATAAAAATGCATTATTACTTACACTATTGCAGTTCGTGGTTATAAGTACAGATTTGAGATAGATAAGTGTAAGTAATAATGTAGAAATGAGCAGGTACTCGTACTTAATCAATTATTATTCCAGCTGTAAGGAACACAGTTTACTACCTGTAATTCGATATCAACGACATTAGCATTAATACAGCAATATACATACAATCACCAGTCGCAGTCGCTACATAGCAGAAATACTGGTTTCGAGTTTCACTACAAAATACAGTCAGTCCTGAGTCCCAATATGTAATTCTCAGTTAATCAAATCCGATTAAAATTACAAGAGAAAACCAGCATTTATGCGTGGACATGCAATATTATTACACGAACATGAAGCGCGCGGCCCTAGTTTTCTCCTCCGAGTAATTTACTGCAGGATATGCTTAGGCTCTGCTAATTTACGTCGATCGACATTATGAGATTTGTCATTAGTTGTAACTGTGTCCCTGCCTAATGATGATTACTAAATAAATCACGTAGGAACTATAATAAAAATGGGCAAGCCTTACCTTTGATCGAAACCCATCATCGTCCGAGCTCTCACTGAAGTATGACTCTGCCACATGGAGCCTCAGGAGGCCGGTACAGTTCCCAATGATCCGAACCACGTCGTCATGGGCCAAGTAGGAAACATCCTTTCCGTTGACACCCACCAGGGAATGACCTGGCCGGAGCCCGGCAAAAGCCGCTGGACTCCCTTCAATGATACACCGGAGCAAGCATGGCTTCTGTCCCGAAATCGTAAACCCGTAGCCCATGCTCCGTCGGACCAGCTCCACGACACGAATGCTGTTCCGATTGAGCCCAGTTAGTGAGGAACCTGGGGCCCCGGCCATGCCGGTCCCGCCGCCCGAAGAACGCTTCTTCCGCCGGCGGGACACGTGGCCCGGAGGGGACAAATTGTCCGGCAAATCCATGGTGATGCTAGGCCGAAGCACAATAACTGTAACAGACCACTGCTCTGACACTAATAAGCAGGCATTAGACCGGAGAGCTTCCTTGGCTACACGAGTCACTTGAGCACTTTAAGTAACTTTGGAATAATTATTCATGTTCATGTTGGATTACAAGCCTCGGGGGCCGAAGAACAGCAGAACTCTTCCTTTCGTTTCCGGCTATAGGCTATACTGTTGGAGCTGCAGGACAAGTCGGTCCGTCTGAGACAGAGGAATGCTCATCTTTGAGGAAACCTGTAAAAAGTAAGTACAATGAAATATTTGTCATTTGCTTCTTCTTCGGATTAGGATGTGTAATGTGGATTGCTAAGGAGGAAGGTCATTACTTTTCATCCTTTGTCGTCTCTTTACTTTACTTATAAATGATCCTGGACGCCCACTCCTACGCTTTAGACTCTCTAAGGACTTTTCTTTTAACCATAAATAAAGTTGTTTAACTTTCAAGGCTTAGCCCCAACCCCAAACCCAACGACGAGAATACTTAACTTAGCGCAAATATGGTTGGATATGAGAAAGAGGTAAGCGTATAACCTTTTTTGGTGCTGGGCTTATAATGACCCATCCGCACTGCCGTTTCTCATAAAAGTGACATTAAATCCACTGTACGTAATACACAAATAATGCACATCAAAACGAAATTCACAGGTAGTCAACTTAAACGTTTCTAAGGAAGTTTCTATGTTAATTATTCTGACAGACAATATTAATTACAGTGTAGCGTCAATTAGAAAACGAGTCCTAGTGCGGACTGCGGACTGCGACCGCTACTTGCTGCTTGAAATTATTTACAAGAAAATCCCACACAAGCCAGTAGCTATTAGCGATGTGTTGTGCGAGCCCGGTCAGAGTTCACTACGATAATTTGATTTGACAGAGCTACTATTAGTTACTTGAGGACAAACTCAACTCTGTACTTATCACTTAGTTTTGAACCAAGATGTAAACCATCCTTAAGATTAGATCTTGCACATTGTCAAGAACAACTAAAGCTCACTTGACAATAATGTGTCCAGCAGTGTCCAGCCGGTACCTATTCACGAACACGAGGACAACATAGTATTACTACTCATACTATGCCTTAGAAAACCTATAAAAACCAACTTGCGTAGGGACTTACAATGTTACAATTCCGAAAAATACGGGAAATATTGCAGTTAATAATAGAGGGAAGGCTTAATACAAGTTGAACGAAAATATAGCATAATATAACTGAACCCTTCCGAAGAAAGAACAAGCCCAAAGTTCTGAAACACTAAAAACATTACAGTGGTAAAAGTCACAGGAATTAACTACAAACGACAACATGCTCTTCATATTTAAAAGGAAATACGAAGATACATAGTGAGCGTCTAATTTAATATGAGCTAGGTATATAAAACTGTCCCTGATTTATGTTCATGCGAATGGCCACTGCGTCGCAAGAAGCTCAACTACTACTCCCTCTTGACCAAACAGAATGTGAATTGGGAAGTCAGACAGCCAAAGAAACGGGCATCCACAAGTATATAACATTTAATTAATTTTGAGTTGATCCAGTTTAGGAAGAGTACACTGTAGTGCTTAGAAGTTTAAGTGTTGAAGTGTAGAAACACAGTTCACCATCTAAAATACTTAATTACTTGGTATCACATCACATCTCCTTCAGTCGTTTCATTCAAGGAAGACCAAGAAGATGCGCATATCAGATCACTCCTCATAGGAAGAAACTTTAATCTTACGTTATTCGTCACTGTCACATATTGCCCGTCCCGCTTCACGCCTCGTCACACCACGCTGTTTAGTTACCACCTAGGCATTACTTATATATTTTTAGTGCTAAGCCTACCACAGTACACACTACCACGTAATATTTCTACTCGATCTTCATCTTAGATTTCAAAAGTAGTACTTCAAACCTGCTGCATTAAAACCTAATGCAATTTGAATTGTTAACAGTGCAGTGTAAGTTGTAAGTACATATAACATGACCAAAAAGACATATGACACCACCGGTTACAAATAATGTAAGTAAATAAGCAGGTAGTAGAGAAACATACATATATATTACACAGACGTAAGGTATCATAAATACCTGTATTCATCGGTAATAAGTACCGAATACCGGATATCAAGATTCCCAATACCGAAATAATACCGGAAAATAGATCTTTTTCCAGCTTTCACAGACTATAAAATTTAATAATTCCACATGCTTTTCATATATATTACCTTTTAAAAAACACTGGTCTTACAAGAAAATTGGAGTTAGGGGTAAGTACTAGAAATGTGAAAACTGAAGGAATTCTGAGGACGTAAAGTAAGTAGAATCGGAATTGGTAAAACGTTCGACTGTGATGCATTCTACTTCTACAAATGCGAATCTAAAATGAAAGTGGACGAAGCATTTATGGGTTTCGCACAAGCGACTTTGAAAATTGTGCAAAGTGTGAAAGTGAAATATAAACTACTATTTAATATTTCATATTTGATAATTGTAAACTCACGCTACATACAAATATTTACATGTCTAGAAGAGATCTGTCTTGCCTTTGATGCTGCATCAAAAATTTAATTGCTGGCATAATATTCTTTAATTAACTAACGGAGAATATAAAATTGAGTGAAATATGTAGTATGTATAAATCTAATCTCATTCAGCAAAAGCAACTTTGCTTAAATTAGCTTGAAGCAATATATCCCTCCCCTACATACTACAATAAGAACTTGTAGTTTTAGGTGTGCATACCAGCTTAAAAAGTATTCTTCAAACTCGGTACTAATAATACCTAATGCCGGCACGACAATTACCGATAATACCAAACACCGGAAACTCAATACCGGTCCGGTGTTGGGAGCCCTATAAGTAACTGTCTGAAATCTGAGTCTTGTTAATCTTAATTCTGAAAAAAAAAAAAAAATTTCCAATTTTGTTTCAGTTCTCCATTATTGTCTATCATCCATACAAATATCAAATCACAGTCACAAGGTAATTAAATAATATGCATATTATGCTTATGGCCTATCCAAGTGCACGAAAACTCTGAGTCCCCCCGTTTATTTATACTACATACATAGATGACATACTGTCGATAAAGGCCCACAGTTAATTTTAGTTAAACACTATAACAGGTAGTTGCCTACATGTATCACATTTTTGTTGGGTCACGGGTCGGCAATGGTCAATGATCATTGATGCTAATTTAAACGAACAATGATCTCCATGAGCTATGAGTTTTATGTACTAACTTTCATTCAGCCTGGAGGCTCTTTTTGTACTGAAAAATACAATTTTACGACTGGTGACTTTTATGCTTACCTGAGACGATGCCACTAATTCAGGGAAATTCTATCTCTGATCCGCTGCTGGTTGGTCGTATATAGAACATGGTACAGTAATTGGTGGAGCACGAGTCAGAAGTAGCAGTTCACTTCGGTATTTATTTAATTAAATGATTTGAGGTTTGATTTGGATGGGAACTGGGAATGGGACGGAGGAGGAGTAACAATGGGATGGTGAGGCCAAGAGGACTTTCATAGTCCAATAGTACCTATGTATGTATGTATATGGTGGATAGTACAGAAAGCGACTGTTAGTGTTATGTTGTCTGGCTGTGTAGTGCAGTATTTGGAAGGGAAGAAGGGTGGAAAGACCTGCAGATTCCACTACTACAAGTACTATAGGCGAGGAGACGGAATACCTTCCAATTCCACCCTGCACCCCTCCAGCCCAGTACAAATGTAAGTACAAACTCACTATGTATGTATATTCATCTACATGGACCTAAATATTATGGACGTCGTAATGGTAATGGTAATGTACAATGCAATTCACATGGAAGACTGGGTCCGTTCAACCCCCAAAACAGGGCAAAAGGCTGCATGGCAGGCATCATGCAAACAGGGAACAAGGCAAGGGTCTCACTCAGTAGGAATTTACGTAGGGAAAGGACAGGTGATGCGAGTAGGGATGAGCAGGCTAAAATACCTACTAGTTTTGAAAAATGAAAGTTAAAACATTTTAAAGATGGTTGATAATGCTAATTATGATTATTTACAAGTTCTCTTACGAGCGCTTGCGTGTCGCCCTACGTGCAACACGGAATGACGAATCACAACCGTGAAACGAATAACAACATTAAAACCAAGATCACAATCACAATAGTGAACCTAGTAGTTAAAGTAGTGAAACAAATATTACAACTTTCTTTATTTGGTTGTTTAAATTCTCCACATATTAAACCAATTTTTAGAAAGTTTCGAAAGAGTTTGATTCAATGAACTTTACAGCACCGGAAACAGATTACAACTCAAAGTTGACTGGGGGACCTCTATTAGTCACCTGTGGGCCAGGGGAAGGTCAGAACATGATTTCATCAACATCACGATTCCCATAACGCTCATTTGCATGTGCCTATGGTTTTGGCGAATATACCACGGTTCTTGGGTTGACAACAGGTTCAACGTCAGCACATGTACTTAAAAAATTATTCTTAGCGTATGGATCGAGATCATCCGAAACCGATGCTAACTGAAGGTGAGTGACCCCTGTGGGTCACCCCGGGGTCATGCGGTCATCGATTGGACTGAAAACGCGTTTGTTCTCATTATCATTTATTTATGCTCCCCAGGCCCGTACGATAATTTTGATACATCACATGACATTCTTTAGTTGGGTTGACCCCAGGTGATCTCTTCCATTTCACCGCATGACCACCAAAGGTTCATATAAAAATATCACTCCGAAAGTATGACTTTGCATGACTTGGGGCATCCGAATCCGATGCAACGAAAATTGACCCCGGGTGAATTTTGCGGGCCACTCCGGGGTCATGCGGTCACCGATAGGCCGGAAAACGGCGTTGTCAGCTGTATTCATGCTCCCCATGCCGGTACGATCATTTTAATATGCTGCATCACATTGTGCGGTCGGGTTGACCGTGTGAGACCTTCCGCAGTCACCGACAGGTCACGGAGGGGTCAAATCATGAGCCGAGCCATAAATTAACACTCAGTATGCGATTCTGGTCAATTTGAAATGCCGTATGCAACGGTCTAGCCGGATTGCCCCCACATTAGCATTTAGGGTCAGCGAAGGTGGGGGTCACGGGGAGGTCAAATCACATTTCATATCTGTGATCTTGAGGTGGAGACGCACATTTTGATGTATCGCATGCCATAGCTTTGCAAAATTTCACGAAAGGCCATTATCCACCCACTTTAACGCCGCGGGAGGGTGTCAATTACTTATTTGCCGAGCATTCGGTTTTCAGAATCCAAGCCAAAAATTGAGTCTAGTGCCGTTGAGGCTATGCCCAAAAATATTAAATGTGTTATAGAGATAGGGGGACTTGGACCCAATATAATAATTTTATTCTTAACAAGTAACGACCTCGCCTTCAGCTCGTGTCTTATACTTGCGCACGCGGCTCCGCCGCTTAGCGAGGTTGGCTCTACGCTTGGAACAAATTAGTGCAAATATTTCGTTTAGTAAATAAATCGATTTACTAACTCTAAAGATGGAATGATATTAGGAAGACAGTTCAAACGTATTAATTAAGTTGCTAGAAATTGGGATGCTAGACGCTGCAGGTTCTTTCATCGTCCCGTTTTCTATTTTCTGTCCTAATTGCTTCTATATCTTACCTACAACGTCACGGTTGTGACACGGTACATAATTAGCAAGTCCAAGGGAAGTAAGCTTGGTGACTAAGTTAAGTTGTATTTGTGACGCGTGATTGTGGTCTGTCAAACGTGAGCCTGAGTTGTGATTAGAGCCATGTTGCTGGAATTTGTGTATGCTGCTGGCTCCGGTTGTTATGAGCTATGCGCCGGATATAAAAATGTCAACAAACTCCTTCAAGATTTCTCAAAAATGTAAACATAGGTCAAAAAATTAGTTGCTTGGGGTCATGTTTTTGGCCCATAAGTCTTGACTCCTGACCCCTTGACCTTAAAAATCTCACCAACTAACTTGGTCACCGGACTGGTCATAACTTTTTGTGTGATTGTTTTGGTGGGCGTAGGTTCAGACATACGTCTGGAATCCTGCGTTCAGCCTAGAGTCTGTTATAATTTTATAATAGCTAGATTAAGACACAAGCGAATTTAGTACCTGAGATATTATCCAGGGGGTAAGAATGTTTAAAGTCATTACGCGGGCACCATTGAACCAATATTAAATTCAAAACCCGCTTCCCGATCCAAACACTATTGTCTCAAATCAACACTTTCAGCATTTGACTCGTTTGAGCGAATGACATGATGACCTTTGACCGTTGTTAAGGTCATACGCCTGAGTTACACTTGGTGTAGAGTATCCCCTTTACATTACATACCTTGTAACTCATTGTAACTGGTACCAGTTTGACCCCGATATAGCGGACAATATCTATTTTTCACTGACTTTTGGCCTTGTCCGTTCAACATTTTGTTATTCCAAAGTGCGTGACGCGTGATAGGTAAGAGGGTTTATTGAAGAAGCGTGACGCTAACGTGAGAATGGAGAGGGTGAGTTCTGAAAATCGTCCTTTTTTGCGTGGCGTCATTAAAGTATACCCCTATGATGTATGTATATTATACTGTAACAAAGCAACACGACCTTTATGAATTATGAAGTGTGAAGATTACTTCGCAATCTTAAGTAACTAAGGTTATGTTTCAAGTTTTTAGATAGGTCAACCGAATTTTTGTAACCTAACCCAACCTAATTTAAATTGAACAAACCAGATTGACCCTACGACATTGAATTTCGGAATTTCCCTTCCACGCGGACGCAGTTTAGACAAACGCTTCCGGACTGGGCTGTAACACGTATACATAGTTCGATGTTACCGTTGGGCTGGACAACTGTGTTATATTCTTTCAGTATGCCAAACTTGCACCAACAGCTTAGTACTGCAAGGGATTAAGGCCTCCATTAAATGCAAACTATGCACCATACTGAAGGGGCGGATAGATTCAACGTCGGCCTTCCTATCAGGTCATTCACTTTACGCACTGTTCATTAACGGAAGGGAGAAGTGGGAATCAGAAGTTTGGTTTTACTAATGGCTTGTTCTTGTGTCCTGTCAATAAAGCTTCTAACTCAAACTACGATCTTTTAATTTGCTCTAATAGCCATAAAAGACCTTCAAATAATTGAACAGGCAGGCGGAGGGAATGCAAAGTGGCGGGCTTTCGCAGTAAAAAAAAGGTATGCACTGACTTTAAAACATTGGGAAAGGTGGGTACGACTGTAATTGAAAATGAATCAAGGTACAGGATGAGCTATGATTTACGAAGTAACAAAACACATTTCCTTTATTCAGAGTTTCAATCCCTGGGTATTGGCCTTACAATTGAGCCTTACTTTAACCTGACGCTTCTTCTCTTCCTTGAAGGCCTCAGTGTTTGCTTTCCTCTCAACTCTTCGTTCCTGTAAATGGAATTAGAAACAATTACATAATGAAACAAATGAGTGAACGGGATTTGAGGTTCTTATCATACAAATTACAAATACACGAAAACAGAGAGTAGGTTTGCTATACGTAAGTGTAATTCAATTACTTAATTGAATTACTGGTGAAGGCGGCATCGAAATCGTGCATAATTATTGCAGGGTGCCATTTCAACATTTAATATGTACTTATATAGTGTGTTACAATATAGTTTAAATTCCACTACGTGGGATTTAACTACTAAACCAAATGAATCCTTGGATCCGCTGTAATTGATTAGGATGGAATTAGAATGCTCTGGAGGTATATTTAAACAAGCGTTCAGTCAGAAGCATTCAGTTTAAATAGTAGCCCCATTAGCCATGTAATAACAAATCTTTACTGTATTCTCACAAGCCGCTTATTAATAAGTACTGAAACGTACTGCACTTACACGACGGTACTCCTTGATCGCGTTCTTCCTCTCAAGTCTTTCTTCCAGCGTCTCCGTCTTGCTTCGAGGTTTCCAGGCCGAACTCGAGCTCATCATTGACTTGGCCTTACACGAAACGTTTTCATCCACGACACGTTCCAGAACAAACTGACGGTCCAGTTCCTTGAGTTTCCCTTTTGTTAGTCCAGATCCCAAAACGCCGACCGGCATCCCAGTCTTCCCACTCACGTGTATAATATTTCTCTGAATATAACATAATCCATATACGTTGTACGCTATATTTGTGTCTAACTCAAGTTCACTCTGACTCTACTTTGGTAAGCCTTACCTTGGATGGCTCCTTAATTAATCTTGGACGATTCTTGGTATTAGAATAAGTGGAGAGAATTGACTCACAGTCCCATTTATCCTTCTCTTCCTCCTCAGTGTCTGAGTCCGTCGAATCCTCAGATTCCTGGCCTTCCTCCAGGGCAAGCCGGAGTATCTTCTCATTGAGGCCTAACTCCTTGTCGGAGTCCTTCTCAAACTGAGCAGCACACTGAAGTAATATTTCAGACTCTGGATTGACATAGCCTTCAATTTCATCACAGTCCAAGGCCCCAATTTCCGTGTCCTCATACTCCTCGAACATTTTCTCAAATCGGTCATCGAGAAGCGTGAGCTGTTCGTTCCGACGGACCATGGAGCTGGACATGGAATAATTTGTAAAGTGGGACTTGGTCTCTTCGTCACTGAAACTGTACTGTGGGCCGTCCATACTGCAAATAGTGTCCCGATCTTCATCATCATCTGCTTCCTCCATATCCTCCTCCTCGTCACTAAAGAGACCCTCAACGTCCTCTTTAGTCAGTTTAGAACCTTCCCCGTCTTCATCAACACCTGCCAATTCCATGAAATTGTCTTCTAGGGAATTATCAGGGTTCTCAAAATCGAAATCATCATCAAGAGCTGCAAGAACATCTGGATCCAAGTCTGGGCGTGGACCTATTTTGAAACAGAATTGTTAGTATTAACAGGCAATACGGAACAGTTACCTAAGATCTTAGTGATTCTCTCACTCCCTGGATGGAGTTTTTCATTCTGTAATTGGATGGTAAAGGAAACTGGCGAAAATATGAGCGGATTCAAATTATTGAAAGCTGACAATGTGTACTAAACAGTTGTGATACGGGTCACTCCTTCACCGGTCTCCCGTGTACCATAGCAAAATACGAATGATGCGTAGTAGCAACTATAATTTACTTGCCAATTGGGGTTATTGGGGCGATAATAATGCTCAACAATATAGTTTCAAACCGAGGGTCGGTACTTTAGGGTACCTATCTCTAAAGTAAATTCTATGACCTCTTACGGGCTAAGACACACGCATTTATCGCTGCACGTTCTACGTTCAACTTCAAACTGGCTTTTACAAATCTTGTCAAAAGTGTTTTGGGGATCACAAATAGTTTCATATTTCATTTGCATGGGTAGGATACTTAAGGGTACTAATAACAATAATCTAGTGGTTACACTGACATAAGCGTTCAACTCAAATAGAATTAATAAGGGCATTATCCTTCTAAATAAATAAATTAAAAAATTATTTTTACGACTAGAATAAGAATACGTATGACATACCATGACTTGGAGCTGCCTTGTTTAGCATTCCAATATCCTCCACGTATTCTGATTCAAACACAGATGATGGAAGCTTAAGCTTGAAATCCTATGTGATTTATTTGAATAAAAGAAATTAGGTACAAACGGCTTGAGACGTTAATTTTAAGTGACGGCGCGATTCTGTGAAATTAGGTAAGAGTTTCGGTTTCTGTGAAATACTAGGACTAGGCCTTTACATTAGAAAGTATACTACCTGGAATTGGAGGTGCATTAATTTACCTTCATTTCGTCTTTTTTGAAAACTTCCTCTTTGACTTTGGGCTCGGTAAGGGTTGGAGCATATATCCTTTCACAAACATCCCACTCAATGTTTGATACTTCTTGTGAGTCTCTTAAATGCTGCAGGTAATCGTACTCGTCGTCAAAGTATATTCCATACTTTTGTAGTTCCTCCTTCTTTTTAGCAGGATCCAACTAGTCAATAATAAATCATGTTCGTTTTTGAGTATCAAAACAAACTACTCTTCTTAATACGAAGTAACACCTCAAGAACTTTTAAATAAAAGAGCAAATCACATATGTACATGATCCTACACTTCATATGAATCATGCGCTTATATTTACATAATTATATTTCACTAGCACGTTACCCGATCTACGATCCGGGGGGAATGTGCGGAAACCCGAGAGACCGAATTAGGGGTAACTCTTCGGGTACCGTTTCGGTTGTCATAACCCAATCCGACAATTATTGTCTCGAAGAAATCGAATTAGGGCCAGTTGGCACCACTACTGGCCCCGTCCAAACCCGATCCGATCACTATTGTCTCAAGGATATCGAATTCGGGTCCGTCGGCACCATGAATTTGTCCAAAACCTAACCTAACTTAACTTAAAATAAATTTTTCCGAATAGTCGTAAAAGATTCCGATCCTAACCCAACTTAAAATCAATGTTTCTGAATAGTCGCAAAAGATTTCGAGCCTAACCCAACTTAAAATCAATGTTTCCGGAAAAGTTCTTACTTAGAATCAAAGTTTCCGAACGTGACATAACAAATCAATGTTTCCGGAAAGTTTCCGAATGTTTCTGAATCTAATCTTAAAATCCATGTTTCCGAAGGTTTACCAACCTAACCTAACTTCAAATCAATGTTTCCGGAGAGTTCCCGAAAGTTTCCGAACCTCATCAAACTTAAAATCAATGTTTCCGGCAAGTTTTCAAACCTTCCGAGCTCTATTGCCTTAAATAATTTGAATTCGGCGCTGCTGACGAGCGCAAACGTGATTGGTTAAGCTAGGTCCCGAATTATGGGTACCTCTTTGGGTAACGTTGTGCCGATTATAACCCGATCCGACCGATATTATCTCAAGGAAATCGAATTCGGGCCGCCGGCACCACTGGGCCCGTCCAAACCCGATACGGTCATTATTGTCACAAATAAGTCGTATACGGGGCCGCCGGCACCACTGGGCCCTTCCAAGCCCGATCCGATCACTATTGTCTCAAAGAAGTCGAATTCAGGCCAGTCGTTACCACTGGGACAATCCAAACTCCAAACCCGATCCGATCATTATTGTCTCAAAGAAATCGAATACGGTGCCGCCGGCACCATTGGGCCCGTCTAAGCCCGATCCGATCACTACTGTCTCAAGGAAATCTAATTCGGGTCCGCCGGCAACACTGAACCTGTCCAAACCCTAACATGACCTAACCGAACTTGAAATCAATGTTTCCGGAAAGTTTCTGAACCTACCTTAACTTAAAATCAATGTTTCTGGCAAGTTTCCGAACCGAACGTAACTTAAAATCAATGTTTCTGGAAAGTTTTTGAACCTAACCTAACTTAAAATCAATGTTTCTGGCAAGTTTCCGAACCGAACGTAACTTAAAATCAATGTTTCCGGAAAGTTTCTGAATCTAACCTAACTTAAAATCAATGTTTCCGGAAAGTTTCCGAAAGTTTCCGAACCTGACTTAACTTAAAATTAATAGCCGACCCTTCACAGACCCACGTGACTCTATGCCTGGCCAATGCGTAAGTGAATTCATCCATTCCTGGCACCTTACACAGTCACCCGACCCCATGCTGTCGACCCCTCAGCAAACGGTCTCGAGTTCGATTCCTTCCAGGTGCAAATTGGTTTTTGCAAAAAGTCAACTTTTGTTTGTGGTGAATAATTTTCGCTAAAATTAGGAAAATTTTAAGGTATCGTTCATTTGAATCCGTATATTAGTTCCAGAGGAGATAGCGGACATACATACATACATACATACATACCCAAAAACATACATACTGTTGGTGGAAACAATGATACTAGAACCAATAAACCCGATTTTGAAATCCGAGGCCTCAGCGATAAGAGCAAATCCGATAAGTTAGGAGGCCTCGGATTTGAGAATCGGGTGTATTGATTCTATCATTATTTCTACAACAGTAAATACTATGTATTACCTAGCAGCTTAATAATAAGTCTATTTTATGTGTGTAACCAAAAGATTGATAGCTAACTTCTACATACTTAATTAAATGCGAAGTCAATGTTTTACATTTATTGGGTCATAGGCTGGAGTCGTGACGTAGTATTGAAATCTCTTGATGGTTCTGGCGGTGGGGAAGTCATTTATACATCGCCGGCCGGATTTACTGTTCGGTCCCACAAGGACTTAGTCGTTCAGCGTAAGTTCAGACCATTTTTTACACAGATTCTTTAAACTTATTTAATTAACGCGTCTCAGAACTTGTAGACTTTTAACGGGAAAGCGCTATATCTTTAAAGGAGTCACTTAAACAATTACTATTTAAATTGAAAGTTGTAACTATTTAAATTATATTATATTACATGCAGTTTAGTTACTAAATAGTTTTTTCTCGGTAAATGAGTATTCTGATGCGTTTTAATTGATTTGGAAGGAATTTTGAATGTATTGAGAGACTGGTTTTACAGTTAGATGTTATCTTTAAGCTAACTTCTTTAAATAATTGAAAAATAAAGGAAGTAATGAAAGCGCACGTAACGTAATTCAATTTAAATAGTAATTTTAAATATAAATAGCAGCAGTCTAATTAATAATAAGCTTATTGGTTATATTAAGCACTGTGTTCTGATTTGTTGTTTCCAGTGTCAAAGTACCCACTAACTACGTTGACCCGTGATAATTTCTCATTTACGGCAAGGCCCGTAGGATTGTCCAAA
>JAQFZY010001479.1:0-15460 GCA_034696285.1 Hypogastrura burkilli | reverse complement strand
CGGCTCTGTAATAATGAATGGAAGTAAGAATATGACGTCGGTTAAACCCCCGTTCGTAGAACGGGCTTCTTGCTAGTCCTGTATATTTGTTTTGTGCTCAAATCTATATTTCTTGGGCAGGAGTATATGCAAGTTGATCCAAATAAAAATACAGCTATTTTCTTGTACTGCATGTTCCTGCCTCATATTGGGCTGACGCTGACTCCCGACTAAAACTGTAAAATATTCTTGGGGATACCATAACTTTACATAAGTTTCTTGCAGTTACTGAGTCTATGGCGTAAGGCGCATAGCCAAACAATTTATGCTAATGTCATAATAATAACATTAAAGTTCACGAACATTGTGATGCTTAGGCTTAGCTATAGCCTAAGGATCGGCTTTGAAGGCTTATAGGGTTTCATGGCTTTGGCTTGAACTCTTTCCCCTCTCTTCTCTCAATAGGCTTGTTCCACAAGTTTTTGCTCTGCCAAATGCCATTATGGGATGAAAACAAAAACTAAGGCATGGGACAGAAGACTCATTTTTCAAACTGATTCTAAAATTGGATTAGGACTTGTTTTTATAAAAGCTGTGCAGCATAAGACGAAAATATACAGCCCAATAGCTGTAACATGTAGCATATGTATAGCGGGTACTTAATACTCTCGTTAGGATAATGGGAGACTCAAAAATTTGACGTCGGATCGTGTATCCCTTTTACATTTTGTATTCGTGTACACATATACAGATACAGATGCAAGGAAGAGAATATTAAGGATTCCCATAAGCCACAGGAAGAGTAATTGCTGTAGATGAATTCTCAAAGGGATCCCGCACATTAAGAACTATGACACCTTGGCTTAATAGCCTATAGCGCACCGGGATTCAGGCAGGTTCATCTATCATTGTAACACACTATACGCTATCCAACAAATTCCACCAAACACAGACTTATGGCTAAAAAAGGGCAAAGCAGAATTTTTCGAAAAAATTGATTTCGATACTTGTTTGTGCAGCGCTCAGCGCTGTATTCTATTTCCAGTAAGGCATGTTCCGTTGGAATAGCTATTTAATTCAGTCCATCATTTGTAACTATCCGATTTAAGTATAAAAGTTATTTGGGTGGAACGGAAGCATTGCACGCGTGCATATGCTGATATACACATTAGCGTAAAAGCATTAGTAGCATACAGGCATGCGCGTGGAAAGACTAAACAAAGACGAGAAAGCTCATATTTTATTGAATAGAAATAAATTGACTAGCACGTACCTTGTCACTGGAGGTGCTTTTCTTGGGCTCATCCGGTCCCTTTGATTCTGCCGCTGCCTCTGGCTCAACACTGCAAAACGAAATGGAATATTAATATTACATCTTCATTTTGGTAGCTCTAGCTCGGAAGAATTGGATGAACTACTACTACAGAGCCAACCACTGACACAGCGCTGAATGATTATGATTACATATCATTACAATGGGCTCCTTAACGAACTCAGGAGCATTAGGCTGAATTGCATTCCCGCATGGCAAGAACCGGATGCCGATTCATTAACCCGCTATTTGCCAAATCAGAAGTTGGGGAAGAAGCCTTCTCCTACATTAGAATATTACATATATAGGACTGATTCACCTTTTGATTTTGAAGTACTCGAGAGAGAGGCTCACGGCATCATCCGGGGCAAGGTAGCAGAGGTCTAGGGTTTCTGGCAGGACTTCTATTGGAACCGGAACCTTCGTGACCCCGTCAGCCGCCTCAACTTCTGCCGTGCTCTGTGGCGGGAATTTGGTCACAAACTCAAGCCGACGCCGGACTTCTGTTGACACGAGGCCGGGAACCAACTTGTAGACAAGCTTCTGAAGGATCTCATCCGATCTAAAATATTTATGTATAAATCATAATTCAAAGTCTCAGTATTTTATGTAATGCTTAAAAAGTATAACTTCGAGCCCCAAACAACGTATGTAAACGAGCACATCTAGATGTTAGCCAAAGTTAGCTGACTAGGGTCGAGTATGGATATGGAATATGAGTCGGTAACATGAATCGCATATAAACCGACAAACACATTTGTGCCCGACGTCTATATTTGCTCATTTGAATATTTTATTTCAGACTAAAGTCTTTAATTTCGGGCGGGACTAATATTAAGTCTTTTAAATCCAACTAACTTTTGTATGGTTTTATTGAAATATTCGACCGATTTATATTTATCCAAACTAAGTTTTAGGGAATATTTTGGAAACTTAAATGCTGCTCCGTGGGGACTTTTTCATTACATAATCCCAATCCATACATAAGCACCTGTCGTAGGGCCTATCTCGACCAGTCGTATATATACCTATACATTTTTTTAAATAGCACAATAGACCAAATTATGATTAAAAATGGCAAGTTAACTATTAACAATTATGAAGTTTGAAGAAGTAAGTATGAAGTATACTTTTTATTAATTTATATAACTGATTTTTTTTAAACTTATAATACGACTTGTAGTGAATAGCCGTTCGGGTTGGGCTTTTCATTTGGCTTGGCATAAAAAGAGAATGGATCGATCAAAGTGGGACCTCGTATGGCTGTACGACACGTGCCCCTCAGTCTCTCCCAATCTTTCAACCCGGAATCCTATTATTATTGAACCTAATTTCTTAGACCGCCCATGTCATGGTCCCATCTCTGCGGGACTGTCATTATTTTATGTCTCACTCAAGCAAGACACTTATTACACTACTAGGCATAACCCAATCCAATATTTGGGAACCTGGCTACTTGCTTACCGCAGACTCAAATGGGGCTTGGCTTCATTGAGCTGGACCTCGCAGATCGGGCAGTAGCTGTTCGTCTCCAGATACTTCAGTATGCAGGTCTTGCAGACTAAAAGGCCGACATATCAGTGTCAAAAATCAGTATTCTGTATTGTGAACGACTATGCAAAATTTTGGGATATTAAGCTTAGCAATGCGGAACTTAAACCTGCTCACAATTATACAGTGACGTTTTTGACAGTGGGCCACTCGGCCTGATTTAATTTTATCAGTCCATATAACCTCGTGCTAAATCATGTTCATAAACGTTTCATGTAGCCCGACTCCTTTCCGTACTGAGTTGCGTACTTACTAATTAAATTAGTAAGGAAAGGGCAGCAGCCGAGCTGAAACGTGTATGAACCTGATTTAGCACGAGGTTATGTGCACTGATAAAATTAAATCCGGCCGAGTGGCCCACTTTAACCTCACTGTACATCGACGGCATAATTAATCGTCCGTATTTGCTCAATAACTAACTAGAGAGTTTTAATGATATTTAGTCAACGTATTGAACGCTGTAATATTTTATTTCTGAATGACCCTTAACAATGAAGTGAAAAAGGATATTCTTATGCTGACGCTGCGGCTGCGGACTATAAAAAATATAGCCTTCCAACCAAAATAAAGTATCCAATATGGAATTTTATAATCTCGATGTAAATTGTTAATGAAACAAGATGACTCAGTTCGGTTATGGAGTATGAAACCAGTAAAACGACCAAATAATTTGTGTCCAACATTTACATTGGCTCATTTGTGTATGTTGGAGTGTGCTAAAGCCTATATTTTCTGGACACTAGAATTAATACATTTAAAAACCGAAAATTCAAAATTTTACAAAAGGGACCTACAGGTATGCTGACACTCAATGATGGCCGTCGCATTGATCAAGTATCCAATGCAGAGCTGACACATGAGATACTCATTGATCTCGGTGAGCGGGACCTTGGCTGGGACACGGTCATTCCGCCGCTCATCTCCCACCTTCTCCGTGCTCATTCTCATTTGTTACGGATGGAATCGGTGACCTTTGACCTTCTAGCCGGTCACTCGCTCAACCATTCGCTGTACGTAGCGATTGTTTTCACTTTCCAATATTCCGATTCGGTCTTTACGACATTTCCTGCAATAAGTAAAAAAAATCATTTGAGGGATTGCATTAGTTATTTCGAAAACAAAAAATATTAGGATGCTTGTACTTGTATGCGTTATACTATACAATATATTTACATATAATGTGAGAGACTTAGTTATTTGTTATTTCATGCATGAGTATAGGAACTATGTATGTAGGAACGGACCAACTGTTTCATCATTAGTGAATCTCCTGTATACAATGCTTTTCCCGTTCCCAGTGGGGCTATATACGAATACAATAGAGCTAAAGCTGGCAGAAAGTTTCAGTAATCCTTCATGAATAATGTATCATTGATTCAGTTTCAAAACTTTGCCTTGGTTATATATGTATACTCCGTTGAAGAGGTGTACTCAACGGCAGCCTCTCTATTGTTAATATGGCTTCAGCTTACCATTTAGAGGACTTCCGTCCATAATTTGCAGTAACTATTCCATTTGTGTACAAAATATACTAATTTTAGTGTGGAGTCATGAAAGCATCGTTTAATGACCGTAGGAGCAACCAAGTTCGTTGAGAAGTCTTAAACTTAAACTATTGAAACACAAAATTGGAGTTAGTGTTTACAAGATTTTGAAAATTGCCAGTTCGGCACGGAACTGTGTATAAACTAACTCAGTTCAATACAGATGCTCCACTGTTATATCAGTTAATGAGATGTACACAGTGACAATCAAATCCGTATTTTTATCTTCATAATTATTCGAAATTTGCAGATTGCTTTCGTAAGAATTTTCTTGAATCATACAAGATAAAGCTATAAATCCAGTGACCTAATCTAATCATCTAATGTATAACATAAAAGCTTAGGAACGAGCGGCGGAAAGTATCTATAATAAAATCATTTTATTAACAATATATTATTATATTTAGTCCAAAATGCCCACTCTATAACACAGGGAGTGTTTATTTTGGCACAAACCAACGCAGGACCATGGTCTCAAAGGTTCTAGACTCAACTTTTTGCGTAGATTCTAAAAACCGCGTGCGCAATCCTGGCAAATGACTCATTGACCCCTTCCGGGGGGGGGGGGTCAAAGTTGGTCAAAATCGACCTTTTACGAAATTTTTTAAAAACTAAGGCATGCAGCACATCAAAATTTCTCTCAGCACCTCGGGATCACAAATATGGGATGCAACACGTGATTTGACCCCACCGGTGACCCCCCACTGGTGACCCCGGAAGGTCAACCGAGGTCAATCCGATTCGATCATGACATGTGACACATCAAATTGACCAGAATCCCTTACTGAGTGTTACTTTATGGTTTAACCCATGATTTGACCCCTCCGTGACCCACCGGTGACCCCGGAAGGACATCCGGGGTCATGCCGCCACAAAATGTCATGTGACATATCAAAATGACCGTACGGGCTTGGGGATCATAAATACAGTTGTCAAACCAGTTTTCCGACCTACCGGTGACCCCACGACCCCGGGGTGACCCGGAAGGGTCGCCCGAGGCGAATTCGAGTTAGCAACGGATTCGGATGCCCCAAGCCATGGAGGGTCATATGTTAGGAATGAATTTTCGATTTTGACCCATGGGAGTCACGTGGTGACCTCGAAGAGGTCACCCACGATCAACCCGACCACACCATGTTATATGACATATTAAAATGACCGTACGGGCCTGGGGATCATTAATACAGCTGACAAACCACTTTTCCGGCCTACCGGTACCCCCACGACCCAGGGGGAACCCACAAGTGTCGCCCGAGGTCAATTTGAGTTAACAATGGATTCGCATACACTAAAATACGCGTGATCAATCCCTTTCAAATCTTTCTTAAAAATAATTAAATTGGCGGGAAATTTATATACATTAGCAAACAATGGGGTTCATTTCACTGTAGTCATACGTTTAACGGTAGAGACTCGTGTCACGGTGGTGATTTGTTTCACGATAGTGATTCGTCCCACGGTAGTTATTCGTCATTCCGTGTGGCACGTAGGGCTACACGCATGAGCTCGTAAGAGCAGTTTTCATTAATGATTCGTTTCACTGTTTTGAATTAGTTAGGTTGTGATTCGTCGCACTGTTGTGCTTCGTTTCTCGGTAGTGATTCGTCATTCCGTGTGGCACGTAGGGCTACACGCAAGAGCTCGTAAGAGCACTTGTAATTTCTAATATTTTATTATTTTTTTACTGAACTTCCTTATCTTAACATTTTACTGTTTATTTTTGCAATGGAATTATATGCAACATTATCGTACGGGCCCAGGCTGCAGATTTACTTGACTGCATTGCAATAGTTTTTATTGCAATATGATTCTGCCATTATTTTACGTTTTCTCAAATAAGGTTATATTGGCATGTTAAATTTTAGGCATATGTCTAAAGTGGCATTCGTGGTAGTTTGTATTTTGTGTCGAAACTTTAAATTCTGCTACACAATACAAACAAAACCTAATCAAAAAGTTGCTTCATGGAAACGAATCCGAGAAGAAATAAACACAACCTTCTATTAACGGTCTATCTATTTGTCTAAGAAATTCAAAAAATTTTGTTCGGTGGTAAACTTGCCATACATTGTAGCGGCAAGATGCAGTATCAAAGTCCTTAATTCTGTTCAGGGCCTGGTTTGGCTACCTAATACATTGCCAACCACCGGTGCTAAATTAGATTAAGATAATTTTTGTATTTTATGGCCACGACCTATGTACAAACAATTTATTGAAACGAATTATAAGCGGAAAATAAATGTGTTAATAAATAAAATAAAATTATAAACTATGCACTGTAACCTGTAACTATTGTTTGACAGGTTGGCATTGACATAGCTTTTCTCTCAGACATTGACAAAGAAGGTCTTTCAACTCTCCTGGTCTCAATAAGGCCTCGGAGCCCGTGAACTTAACTACCGCCACCGCATATACTGTAGGATAGGATGGGATGGGACTATAAATAGCTAAATTGCGTCAGCAGGTTCCCATCCCGTTGACAGCTTTGATCAAGTAGTAGTAGTGGAGGGAGACTCGGGGTTACCCGTTGGAAGCATCTTCTCTCGGATCCGGGTCTTTTCGGTTTCATTGAATAGGATGGTCTTTTTTTCTCTTATGGCACAAACTGTACGTAAGCGCTGCACTGTAATGTATACATTTCAAAATTTATGATGCTCGAGTTTAAAACTTCCAAAAAATATAAATAATCGTCCAAAACTACGGAAATTAACTAATTCCGATGTTAACGTTAATCAGAAAATATGACTCAGGTCGGGTACGGAATATGAATACTGAATGAATCCCGTTCAAATCGACTCAAGCATTTGTGCCAAATTTTTACCTATGAATACATGTATTATTTGCTCGTTGACATATTATGATTTAGGCTAAAATGTATATTTTTTGTGCAACACTATAATCTTAAGTACCTTTTTAAAATTAGAGCTTGTATCTACTGCATTCGATTAGAAACGTCCATATCGGGTTTAGTTATAGGGTCAGGTTGATGAAAGTTATGATTTAAATTAAAGTTCCAAGGAAATATAGCTTTTTAAGCGGAAAACACAAAAACTAAGCTTATAATTATTGCTGGTTTAATTGTATGTTTAGTATGGTAATAAGTTAACAGGTTTCGCCATTTCGTACGAATAAACGAGCTTATGGCTTTGGAGTCAGTTAAAAATGTTTAGAATATTAAAAAACTTGTTCGGAGTTATACCGTAAGTACTAGTTACAAATTTTTCCTGAAAGCCACAGAACAGCCGCCTGTGAATGTAGTGTATAGTATTCTTGCTTATTTATCCGTAATCTGTCCCGCTGCCCTGTTGTGCCTGATTACAAGGAATGGGATGAGGATGTCATGAACAGTCCAGTGCACTCTGTCTCTGGGTATGAAATACACGCAAGGCTTATACGCTGTGCTGCGTGGAGTAACTACCGTTATGTAATACGGAGAGAGAGGAATGCTAGATAGAGCATACGGCCGTGCCTGTCGTGCCGAGTCCTACATTATAGCATGGAGATATCTCTGGGGGGTATCAAGGCACGGCAGAATAGGACCAGCCTCACTCCTTGTTATAACTCCCTGCTCTCACTTTGCACATAACTAAAGGGAGTAATTCAAATAGATGAGTTTGAGCATGACTTCAGTTGCAGCCAGCACGCATAAGGGGAAAAATACAGGACCGGGTTCCCTTTTAAGGCCGTCGGTATGCCTTTGGAGTGAGGGGAAGGCACAGGGATCCAAAAGGCGGGTAGAATGTACAATTGCACAGTACAAATATTACAATATGAATTGTTATCAATTTTGGGGAAGAAAGGTCCTCCAAACAAAAATGGAGGAGTTTATTGTGGAAAGGGGAGAACGGAGCAGAGAACGGGCGGACGGAGTAGAGAGAAAGCAGGAAGCGCTTATAGACTCTAAGAGTCTGTTGTAGAGAAAGCTGAAGAGAGTGAATAGGAAAATCTTGCACTTTAACGCCGGTTACCTAATTCTTTGAAACTGTATTAATCTAAAAATGTATTTTAAAATAGGTTTTCACAGTCAGCAACGAAGTTCAACTCAAGTAATACCATAATTTGTAGAACGACTTTGTATTACTACGACCACACCAAACATAGACTTCAGCAAAAACCAAACTAGGCAACTCAGCAAAAACCAAACTAGGCAACTCAGCAAATGCAGATATTGGACACAAATCTTTTGTGGGTTTATATGGAATTCATACCCGATTCAACTTTTCATACAAGATCGGAGTCATATTCTTTGGTTAGCATCTCAATCTCTTCATTTCCATACTTCACTTTGACGTAAAATCTTACTTTTTGGGCAGCATTAAATACAAGCTAAATATTTTAAACAACAGATTATTATTGCAGAACGCGTTTACGTATTCCGAAATTGAAGAAATGTGTTAGTGATAATATGTGAGCAATAATTATGGTTTGGGAGGTGAATTTGAGAAGCGTAATATAGCTTTGCTACAGTTAAGACTTGCAAAGCAATACAATCAAATGCAAAAATACATAAATATGTCATAACGTAAAGGTGAAAATCATTATAGTTGACGCCGTCCAATTATTTATAACCGTGAATTTAGTACATCTTCGGATATTACAGACTAGATTTGAACTATTTGGCAATTCAGGTAATTTTTGGAGAATTTTAAATCCAAAGACCCATTTTGAAAATTTACCGAAAACCGGTCTTGATGTGTGTAATGCCATGTATTCAGTAGTTCGTAAAGAATGGTGACATTTTTGAGAGGCTGTCAGATAAAAATGTATCGGCTACGGCTACGACCTATACGGCACTGGAATACCAAATTCAGTCAGGAATACAATATTACGTCACAGAAATCCGCCAATGTACCTAGCATATAGCATACCGGTAGCTATTTCCATCAATAAAGATACGGAATAAGTGGATATTTTTGTATACAGTTTATATGATACAATATGGTCCCACACGGCCCCATTGTAGTGTAGATACAGAGATCAGAGATCACCGAGGAGAAGTCAAGGAAGATCCTCTCTCGAGATTCGTTTCCATTGCATTTGCCGTCAAACTAAGCTCACGTCAATAGCCAAGCTAAAGACACGGAGTTCCCAAATTGGAATTCTTCTACGCAGCGTCGTCGGGGGATTGAGGATCCGATCCGTCAGGAAAATAATGTGAGAGAGATTAATTCCGCCCTGTCTATCTGTCTCCCCGCATCCTCGCACGAGCTATGCCTTCCCATATGTAACACAATATCTCTGCAAAGGAGAAACAAGCCTCAGTTGATCCATTCGTCGAACTCTCTTTCCCCTAAAGCTCTCTTTTGGGCCAAAATTATTCAGAGCACAGAGCATGTCGAACGACTATGTATAAAGTTAAAAATTTTGCAATAATGAGCTACACATTTAGAACTTCGAAAAGTGATATTTAGGTTAAATCCTAATTTATATGTTAAATAGATTAGGATTCGGCTAAGATATTGTAAAAATTTGGTCAGGTAAGTTTGCGTTATTAAGGTATGGGTGTATTTTGGCAGGTTAGTTTATTGTTCGATTTTCTTAGGTTAGGTTAGACTAGTTTGCTTTTATTCTTTTTGGTTAGGTTAGTATATTATTAAATTTTGCTAGGTTAAGCCTAGCGGGTTCTTAAATTTTGTTAGGTTAGGTTAGCGGTTTCTTAAATTTTGATAGGCTACTCGACTGTATTTTTTTAATGTTAGTTTTACATTCCGTTCCGTTAGATTATTGTTAAATGCCGTTAGGTTAGGTTAGGTTCAAATAACCTAACCGTGTCGGTAGAATTATCAGTCTTTAAAAAGTTTTCTGTATATAGTAGGTAAGCACTTACTGTTCAATTCATGTTTTTTTGGCTGCCATTTAAACTATCACCAATTAATTCGAAATCTCTCTCCAATTAAACCAGATCTCCTCACCAATTACAGCAAATGACTCACCAATCATTTGAAACTTATTATGAGCAAATTGTTTTTTATTTTACAGTAATTAACGGAAATAAAATTATCTTATTTGAAATATTTCAAAACCTTGGTGAGGAAATGTGCTCTAATTGGTGAGAGATATCGAATTAAGCAATTGGTGATCATTTAAATATTCTTCGTTTTATTTTTGTTTTAGAGAACTGATTTAATGCCGTTCAACCAAATTTGTAACCTTGTATTTAAGCAATCCATATGTGATTTACCTGTGATCGTATGAAGCAGGGAAACAGCTGTAATTCATTTCATTCTTGTACAAATACTGTAGGTGCAGCAGTAAAGGTAAACCTGCAAGCTTTTGAATTCCGCAACTTAATATTAACCTGTTCATGCAAAAAAATAAACGGCACCCAAGCCTGATCTAAATCTCCAGTAAGAACGTTTGCCGAAAATTGGCAGCGTCCCCTAATTACTTCGTCCAGTAGTGGCAGCTGATATATGTCAGGTTGATGTTAGTGGGAGATAAAGCAGAGACCTGTGACTCCTGCTCAATCCTAATCATTAATTTCCTTGTCTTCCCATCTCAACGCCCTCAGTTCCTCCAGGCAATCCCGTCCTGGCACCTCAGACATAGGAACCATTGAATCCTCATTAGGGGAGGTGATATCGACGGATTTTTCGATATCGGTATTTCGATATTCATGACCTTCGATATTCGATATTTTCCCGGTACCTGGATATAACTCTTATGCGGCCTGTGCAGGAGAGGCGGTCGATAAGCGGGTGCGTGCAGACGAAGGAGGAGGTTCCAGTCCCCCGACTCTCCGCTTATGTCGGCTCTCCAAATCCTGGAGAGGAAGACGGAGGGGAAGGAATGGGACCAGGAGCCCATAAACACGCATTACGGAACCCCACTTCGGAACTAATGCCTGGCTACAGATACACGAGATCTTGCATGGAATACGGATACAGAAGATACGAACGTTTCGGTCTTCAGGAATCTCGATATAATTTAACTTGACGCCCAACAAGCCAAGCATTTGAGAAGCCCCTTATGCTCTGGACCAAAAGGAAAACAAAAGTTGTACTTGTACCGCTTGGGCCCTGGCCAAGCCAGACCCGGAATGCATTATGTAATATACATGAACACCAGAAGGGGAAAGTGGCTGATGGAGGTCATGGCATGGGGTGTGTCTACGGAATGGACACTGTCCAATCATACCGCAATTAATATACTGGCCTCCGCGCTTAATACAAAGGCCAAGTAATTTAGGTAACAGGTTGTCTCTGTTTTTTGCTGGATCCGACATCTGTACGTACACGTTGCAATTTTACAAGGCCAACTAGTTTGATGGGCTAAAGAATAACTCAACATTATGCTTGTGTCCTGTCTATGTATGAACTCATTGGGTTAAATTGCCTTGCTTTGTTGCCCGGTTTAAAATATGGATTTAAATGCCGAACGAAATTTATTTCTAGAAGAAACGGTACTCAAAGTTTAAACCATTCAGTCAGCAGTTGCACCTCACAGCTCAGAGTACTAATTAAATGCAGCAGACGTCACTATTGCTAGCGCCCAAAAAATGGAATTCATCACAAAACAAAATATGCCAATACGGAAATATAGATGTTAGAGTTAGACGTGAATTTTGAGTCGGTTTATACGGGATTCACACCCGATTCAACTTCCAAAGATTGTCTAATTTCCGTAATTTGTTTTGTGCTAAAATCTATGCAATTTGGGACAGCATTAAATTGAAGCCGTAAAGGAAGTCATCCTCATGTCAAGCTAACATTAGCTACAATATAAGGCATGGAAACTAATGGACGCAGTAAGAATCCTTACAGCTTGGGACACAATACAATGGATGTGACGTGAATAAAATAGCTGGGGGCCGGGACTCACATACACTTATGAGTCTCTAGATAAATCGAACTGTCGTGGTTTTTGTGAGATAATGGTAATAATCATAATAGTAAAAAATGGGAGGAAATGTTGACTCCGCAGTGTTGCAGGAGAGCAATGATTTTCCCTGTGCGCTTTACAACCTGAGGGACTCTACTCTGAATAGGAAATACACGGGCCCGCCTTATGTAATACTTCAATACTTGAGAGCTACAGAGCTAGAATTACAGACTGATACGACAAATTGAAGTGGTAGTCTGAGTAATGGGCCCATATCAACGCCCCGTTTATATTTTCACGTCGAATAATCTTTTCATAAAACTATTATAGGCACTTAAGCAAACAGAATATCTCAGATTGTGAGCTATTTTATCCTGAAGTTAAATAGAATCTCATCACATTATATAAAGCTAGTTGTCAATTAAGCCACATTACGCTAATGGTTAGACTAATGGTTAGGCTGAACAGGTTAGGTTAATTTTTAACTGAAAAACTACTTTATTTCATTAAATGTTGCGCATTCCTTTATCTAGCTCATTTTTGACTAAAATCGGTATTTTCGGTGTAAAATGTAAATGGTGGGCATTTCAGGTGAGTTTAAATCAAGGCGCACAAATACGCACACATCTAAACCGGCCACATTATAAAGATGAGACGCAACTCTGAGAACTTATGCTTGAGTCAGAGTCACACCAGAACCAGAATACTGTCTCGACATCTCCTTTTTCTCGTAATGAATAAAAGGCTTAAATTTCAGAGAGCCAGTTTCCCAAAGTCTCGTAGCTATTCGGGTAATCTCCTCAGATTATCTGGGCCCAAAAAAACCTTCAAAACTGTCTTGTCATTAAGACTCCATTGTGTGGATAATAATGGGCTTTGCGGGGAGAAAAAAGTCTCTCAGTGGCCGGGCCTTTCTGTACACACAAGAATCCCCACGCCATACAATTACTTTAGCTTTAGCTATACAGCTGTAAATCTCCAGAGTCAGAGAGAGTTGTTTCAGAGTAAAAAAAAAACTGACTACCTGCTCCTCCTGCTTTTCGCATTTTCTAAGCGTAATCAAAAGTTGTGCTCTTTCTGAAGGCGGAATTTCGTTTCGGTTAAATTATAGCTAAGATAAAAATATACTCACTAAATTATAGAGAATTTTTCGTTCGGATTCGGGTATGCAAAGCAAAGTTTTCAGAACTGTCGCAAATCTGATACCCGAAAAGTACCTTGTTATCGATCTAGAATCTAAAATTGTCGCACAACTTATTGTATTTATATTTTAAATGTGAACGGCACTTAAATTATGAATTTTTCCCCAAAACCCAACCTGTGCTAAGCTATGCGCACCATATTCCTGATCTAACGTCTGTATTTATGTGCGTAATGGGAGCACGAGACCAGATTAGAATCCCGACTTCCAATCATCCTAAATCAGTATTAAAATGAGAATCGAGGCGTTTCCAGCCTCCGCGTCGCCTCACAAAGTGTGTGGGTTGTTTTCAAGGGCCGGGCCGAAAGAGATTTATAGGGAGAACCGGGACGGGAAAGGAAAAGGAGCTCCTAAATCTCTCATTCCTCAGAGCCCTAAAAGGAAGGGATCTCATTAAATTGAAATATCGAATAAAAGTACCCGATCCGAGGGTCCGAAGACGCAGCTTTAAAACCTTGGAAATTCAGGAATTAAAATGTAAAATTCTGGAATAAATAAACTCACTTTACACAATAGGCGCCGAAATCTGTAAATTTGTGTAATTTTGACTGAATACCTTCAATAGCTCAAAAGATAGAATTACATTAAAAAGGGCTAATATGGCACATGAAGCTTACGAAATTCTGAAGTACAATTCAAGCGTACAAGCCCGTAGCCTTTTGGCCGCCATATTTTCCATTTTTAGGAACATTTTGAGAAATCTTGCGCCCTGAAAAAGTTTCAGGATTTAGAGAGTTTTGAAAGGTAGTTGGAGGTTGCCAACACATGCTGTCTGGAAGGCTGCAGGACTTAGGCCAATAAGCTCAAATTCGTCGGATAAGTTTCTTAAATTCTCTAAAATTAAATTTCAAGCGTTCGGATTTCATAATATGGATATGGAGCACTTTCTAATGTAGTACGTCCATACTATAGTTCTGTTGAGTCTGTCCGCAAATGTTGAGCTGTAGGGACTATCTTACCGGATAGTATGAATTTACGAAACACACATGTAGGGATAACTTTGGCGGCTAAATATCGTGCACTGTAATTCGTTATAAGAGTTAATTAAATCGGTAAATAAACTTTACTACAATTATTCAAAGATAAGTACAAGATTACAAAAAACTAAACGACTTGTAATTTAATCTATATATAGTAAAGCGTGAATCAAAGTAAGCTTTTGGCGCATATTTCAAAATTGTATTTTCTAGAAATTAATCTACCAGAAATTAAATAAAGACTGCATATATTCAGAACTATATTAAAGTCCAAATACTGGTTTATGTGTGTTACTAATGTGTGGCGAGAGTTCCGTGATCCTTCCGTCCGCCATGTTGGACTCAAATGCCGTACCCTTCTCAATTCTATAGTCTTTTTTTCGAAAATAGGAAAATTGGGTTGTTTCCTGAACGAAATCCTGAACATTTTACGCCAAACTGCCCATTCAAATCCGCATAAAGCTCGCTCGAAGGCCAAAACTCTCACAATTTCACCAAATCGCAGAATAAATCCTCCAGAAAAAACCTATAACTTTTTGGTTCCAAACCAAATGTTCTCAATATCGTAAAATACACATTTACAGAACTCTAAGTGAGTTTTTATGAAATTGGGGCTAATGATAAGCCTGATATGGAGGGTTAAGCATGAGAAAACTGTCGAGATTCTAAGCTGGAGATGAAAAAGTTCCGGTTCTCTCTCTGCATCGAATGAGAAAACGTAAGCAAACGTCAACGTAAGTTCAATTTTAGCACATCATCTAACAGTTAACAGGAGCTTAACAGGATGTAATAATTTTACGTGCTTAACTAATACAAAACGCTTTTAGAGATGTTTACTTAATCATTTCGTAGTAGAAACTCAGTTTCTGTGCAAATATCGTATTACATTACATGTTAAATGTGTATAATCTGGCCTATTTAAATATCAGTCTAAACAAGTGCTCTTGCGAGCGCTGGCGTGTAGCCCTACGTGCTACACGGAATGACGAATCACTACCGTGAAATGAATCACAACATTGAAATGAACCCCATTGATTTATTATTGTATTTAAATTTCCCGCCAATTTAAAGATTT